>JAHNEJ010001305.1:0-258519 GCA_022559845.1 Amorphophallus konjac
TTTTTGCCATCCCCCAGTTGTTAGAAAATCCCATCCAGCTACCCGAAATAGAATGCGAGGGCGACTGTGCATCTGATGAAGGGTATGGAGTCTACGAGATCACGAATGAAGAATGCCCCACTGAAGATGAGGGTGAAGATATGAGGATGTGGCGGGCGCATACGCTAGTGGAATGAGGAGATTCGACGAGCCGTCAACCGCCGTAGAAGAATCCACCAAGGAAGTCAACTTGGGAACTGAGGAAGACCCTAGGATCATCCTCATAAGTGACAACCTACCACCCTCTGAAGAAGAGGCATTAATTGAGGTTCTCAAGGAATATAAGGACACGTTTGCATGGAGCTACGAGGATATGCCGGGTTTGGATTCAACCTTGGTCGAACACCGTTTAACCCTAAAACCAGGGTCCATCTCGGTAAAACAAAGGTTAAGGCGTTTCCACCCTCAGATGGCTTTGAAAATGAAAGAAGAGGTCGATAAGCTCCACAAAGCCAGGTTCATTAGAGTCGTTCTTTATCCTCAATGGGTGGCGAACATTGTCCCGGTCATGAAGAAAGATGGGAAAGTCAGGATTTGCATCGACTTCCGGGACCTTAACCGCGCGTGTCCAAAGGATGATTTTCCCTTACCTCACATTGATGTGTTGATTGATAACACGGCAGGTTTTGAAACCCTCTCTTTCATGGATGGATTTTCAGGATACAATCAAATTCGTTTGGCAGAAGAGGATCAGGAAAAGACGTCATTCACTACCCCTTGGGGAACATATTGTTACGTGGTCATGCCATTTGGGTTAAAGAATGCTGGAGCTACTTACCAAAGAGCGATGATGGCCATATTTCATGACATGATGCACATATATCTGGAAGTGTATGTGGATGACTTATTGGTAAAATCAAGGAGCAGGATGGAACATCCAGAAGTTTTGGCTAAGGTCTTGCAAAGGTCCAGAGAGTTCCAATTGAAAATGAACCCGAAAAAGTGTGTGTTTGGTGTGTCATCAGGTAAATTGTTGGGGTTCATTGTGAGTAAAAGAGGGATCGAGATTGATCCCGACAAAGCCAAGGCTATCAGGGATATGCCGCCTCCCAAGAATTTGAGGGAAGTCCGAGGTTTAATCGGGAGGTTGCAGTTTATTCGTCGGTTTGTGTCTCAACATTCACAAAGGTGTAGACCTCTCTACGAGTTGACCAAGCCAGGAGTAGAATTCCACTGGAATTCTAAATGTCAGAAAGCTTTTGAAGGGTTGAAGGAATATCTGGCTAGTCCACCCGTTCTCATTCCACCCAAACCAGAAAAACCTCTGATCCTTTACGTCTCAGTCTTGGATGACTCCGTGGGAGCCGTCCTCGCACAAGCTGATGAAGAAGGCAAGGAACGGGCAACCTATTACTTGTCCAAACTTCTCAATCCCTGTGAGCAGAAGTACACCGGCATGGAGAAAACCTGTGCTGCCCTCGTTTGGGTAGTGCAGAAATTGAAGCACTACTTCTTGGCTCACGAAGTCCACTTGATTGCTCGGATGAATCCTATCAAATTCCTTCTGGAGAAAGCCGTCCTTACGGATAGGCTAGCACGCTGGCAAAGTTTTCTCTCTCAGTTCGACATCACCTACATCCAGCAAAAGGCGATTAAAGGCTATGCCATAGCCGAGCATCTCGCTCACCATCCTCTTCCCAAGTTCGACCCCGTCCAATCAGAGTTTCCAGATGAGGAACTAATGTCTATCAACCAATCAGATGAGCCAATATGGACACTATATTTTGATGGAGCTCTGAATTCTCAAGGGAAAGGAATCGGCGTCGCCCTCCTGTCACCGGAAGGCCTCACATTCCCATTGGCGTACCAGCTCAAATTTCCAGTTACCAACAATATAGCCGAATATGAAGCCCTTCTAGCTGGCCTAGGACTCGCTCATTCTTTACGTATCACTGAGTTGCGAGTTGTAGGTGACAGTCAGCTCATCCTTCGCCAGGTACTCACTAAGTATCGCACTCGCGATCCCAAACTCAAGCCATACCAAGAACTCACTGCTGCCTTTGCCAAACTGTTCACAAAACTGATCTTTGTTCATATCCCTCGTCATCAGAATATTCTCGCCGATGCCCTCGCCTCATTGGCATCATCCATAAGGTTCCCTCTAGGAAGATGGTTTAAGTCCATTTCCATCTACAAACTTCACGCCCCTGCAGTCGATGATGCTTCCTACGTAAACATCAAAGACAGGATAGCAAGGAAGATCCTGCAGGAAGATGTCCTTGAGAAGAGGGAAATCATGTTGGCAGAGGCCGAAGAAGAACTGGCTGATGAAGAGAAACCATGGTTCTATGAAATTGTCAAATATTGCCAAGATCAGTCTTATCCTGAAGGGGCCACCACAGAGGACAAGAAAGCCATAAGAAGGGTGGCTCAGAAATACACATTGATCGGAGGTCTACTCTATAGGAGGAGCCTTACTGGTATTCTGTTAAGATGTCTTGGTGACGATGAGGTTTGGAAATGTGTAGAGGAGACGCACTCGGGTGTGTGCGGTGGCCACGTGAATAGTCAGATGCTCGCTAAGAAGATCATTCGTCAAGGCTTTTATTGGCCCACTATGGAAGAGGATTGTGCTGTCTATGTCCGTAGGTGTGTCAAGTGTCAACTTCACGCCGATAAAATCCATTCACCATCTTCCTCACTTCATCCAATATCCTCCCCATGGCCTTTCTCCATGTGGGCATTCGACATCATTGGTCCCCTAGGTGATCCCAATTCCCTCACCAAGCAGAAATCTTTCATCCTTACTGCGACGGAATACTTCACCAAATGGGCCGAAGCCGAAGCTTACGCGGAAATCAAGGCGTCAACAGTCTGCAAGTTCATCATGAAGAACATTCTCGCCAGATTCGGCGTCCCAAGCACGATCGTCACCGACAATGGGCCACAATTCATTTCTCAGGACCTACAGGACCTCTGCAAAAGGTACGCAATTGCATTGCATCATTCATCGCCTTATTACCCACAAGGTAACGGCCAAGCGGAGGCCACCAATAAAACATTGCTCAAAATCATCAAAAAAACCTGCGAGTCTAGTAAGTTTTCAGACTGGCCAGAAAAGCTTATCGAAGCCCTATGGGCCTATCGTACTTCAATCCGTACCCCCACCGGGCAGACTCCATTTGCCCTCACTTATGGTATGGAAGCGGTAGTCCCGTACGAGACTCTGATCCCTTCTCTCAGGGTACAATTGGATGAGGAATTTCCCCTCGACGATCGTCGTAAGTCACTCCTCGCCCAGTTGGAACTCTTGGATGAGAAGCGGCTGGCCGCCGCCGAACACGCGCGTGTGTATCAAAATAGACTCGCTCGCTTTTACCAAAAGAAAGTCGTTGAGAGAAAATTCAAAGTCGATGAGATGGTCGTAAAAAGAATTTTTGTCAAACCTGGAGGGCCGCGTTCTAAGCTCCAACCTAATTGGGAAGGACCATTTGTAATTCAAGCCGTGTACCCTGGCAACGCCTACAAGCTAGTCAACGTCGAAGGGACCGAGTTATCCCACCCTTGGAATGGGCTTTATCTTAAGAAATACTACCCTTAGCACAAAACAAAAAAAAATGAAAAGATAAAAAACATCAAAAACAAGGAAATACTGAAAACCACTAAAAATATGAAAAATTCAAAACGCCGATGCCTGGCAGTCACCATGTAGTTAAGTCCCTGCATCTAAGCTTCATGTTAGGATAGGGCCCATTAAGGCTTGGTAGGCACCGGGTCTTGGTTTGCCAGAACCGTGGAGATCCCTGTCCGGCCACGTCGGCCTATGCTCGCTCAAAGGAAGCTAACATGTGCTCACTTATGTATTTTATTCAAAAAAAATCGGTAGCATCACCTACGGTGGGCTACACCTAGAAGATCTCCGGAAGCTGTAATCTTTATTCTTTTCTCTTCGACCAAATGAGACAGTCGGCGCCCTTAAAACGCTGAGCATGAGAAACCGAAACTCAAACCCCAAGGGCAAGAGTAGGATCCATTTCCTCGAGCACCGATCAGAGCACGAGAAGAGGGCAGTGTCCCCGCAGGCATACGAAAAGGGAGCCCACAAACGTCAAACATCTCCCTCACAAAAGAAATACAAAATCAAAATCAAGAGAAAAGCCTGGTCGTGACCGTGCCTGTTGCGATAAACGGAACCCCTCAAAGCAAAAGTCTGAATCCACAAAAGGGGCCGTAGAATGTAAATGCTCGAGATTTGGTCCGAGTTGTCCGAAAGGAATGAGTTAATGGGCCCTTATTCGCTCGCCGGGTTAACGGCTTTGCCGGTCCTCTCAGGAGGTTTATCCCCTACGCTCTTCCTTCTTCCCTCTAAAGATGAAGGTTCGATGGAGTTTCTGAAAGGTGAAAACTGCCCAGGGTCTGCGACCTTATTTAATATACACATTTTGGTTGCCTACTTTGAAAAAGCAAAAGCTATCGCTGCGAAGGAGTCTCCGTGTTTCTGGCTGGTCAAGACCCCTGTTTACCACCTTGATGTCTTCTTGTTTAACCTCGGGCTTAGGCCAATGCAAGCGCGTCACCTATGGGTGCGACGGCGTCTGATTCCGGGTCAGCGTCGCGCGGTTGGTCGTTAGGGTTCCAGGGTGTTCCATCTTATACCATCTAGAGTTGTGAGGAAACAGACCCGGGTCGGGCAAATCATTTACCTCAAACACCTTTTGGGTGAATCCCTGTGGTCGGAAGCAACTGGGAGCCTAAGCATGGCATGACGGTATTGTCATCAGGGTAAGTCTTAGCCGGCGGGATCGTCATTCGAGGGGTCTAGAGGCCCAAATCAACCTAGATGTGCACTTAGGATACCTGGGAGGTTAGTAAGAAACCCCTGTTCTCATGTAGGTTAGGTGCCACCTGGGTGCTTGCCAGGCGTTAGCAAAAAAAAAAAAAAAAAAAAATTGAAATCATAAAAATAACAAAAAAAATGGAAAAGAGAAAATGTACAAAAAAAATCTTTTTTATATAAAAAAATGTCAAATATAAAAAAGAAAACAAATCAATTTTGCATGATTGCATTTACGTGTATCATCTCACTTTAATACCGCTTGCATTCGTGTGCTTGCCTGTCGCATTTATCATCACCGCATCTTTCCCTTGCCTTCGTTAAATAAAGGCTTGGCCCCTTGACCAGTTATCAAGGACAGTCACAGTGACCATTTACCTATTGAGCAAGGGGCCAAGTCAGAACAGAAATTCTGATTTGTTTGTTTCAGTGATATGTGCAGGGATTCAGGTAACTGAAGCAAAGGTAAAAAACAAACAAACCAAACCTTGTGTTTTATTCCAAAAAACCAAAAAATTTACATCAAGTTCCGCCCTCTCTCTCTGCATTACTCGTCCCACTACTCTCCGGGCAAAACACTCTCAAAGGTGCTACCCAACTACGAAAAGCGGTACTCCTGCCGCTCTGTACTCCTCTTCCTATTCCCACATCCCGGCGTTGATCCGCGGAAGCAGCAGAGAAGCTACCAACACGAAAGCCACGCTCTCGTGCTCTTCGGTAGCGCTCCTCACCTTCTCTCAGCCACTGTTCAGCAAGACCAAGGCTGATTCGGAGTTCGAATAGTTGGGCCTCCATGGCCCTTCGTTCCTCCCTTTCAGTCAATCTGTTGGCTCTTTCTCTCTCTGCGTCTCTTTCTCTCTCTGTCCGTTCTCTCTCACGGTCTTCCCTCTCCAACTGGAGAGTGATCCTCAATTCCATAGCATCCCTGGATGAGTCGTCATCAGGATGACGCCGCAGTTCCCTCTCCAGTTCTGCTATCCTAGCCTCCTTCTGCGCAGCTTGGGCAAGCGCTTCTTCCGTCTCCTTTTCCTGTCGAGTGTACCATCTCAGATACGCGATAAGGCGTAAACAAAGAGAACTCAACGCTGAAACTTTTACCTGTATACGAAGCATTCCTTCTGCCTCCGCAGCACGCTGCGTGGCGTGAGCAAGTTGCTCATGAAGCGAGTCAAGTTCTGAGGTGGGAATCCACAAGCTGGAAGAGGCACCACCTACTCCCATCGCTGGGGAGGCTGCGCCAATCTGGGCATGCTGCGACCATGTGAATTAGCAGCCAACATCTGGAATCTGGGGTTTTAACTAGGAACGTACTGTACACCTACCAAGGCGCTCGTAACTCCGCGGGTATCGCCCAACTGTTGTTCCATCTCTGCCAAGCGAGTTCGTAAATTCGCTATCATGGCATCCCGGACATCCTGCAGCCTTACAAGTCAGCATTTTTACCAGAAAAACCAAGAAAAGGAGAAAGAAGAGAAGAGAAAAAGGGGAAACCTACCTCCACGAGTCCCCGGGGTTGGAACCGTTCTGCGTACTTTGTCCTATATAGACGCAAGTAGTCCTCGCTGTCCCGCGCCTGCGATTCTACAATCGTGCCACCCCGTTGCCAGTCTTCGTACTGTTCAGGGAACCGCACGCGCCAGTCAATGCAGGTCGCCGGTCCTCGCGTCTTTCTCCCGACACGAGGTGGCGCGGCCGTATCCACCCATTCCTGAGCCAGTCCTAAGGTTCTCATAACCAATCGTAGCCGGAGCGGCTCGATTTCATTCAGGCAGTGCATCCACAGTTCACGTCCGAACCGGGCACGACTTGCTAGAACCCACGGCTGGTCGGCATCGACCATGTCTGAGTAGGGTCTCCAGTTTACCATCGCTGCAGGGAACTCCTGTAGCTCTCGCCTCAGCACCATCAGTTGGTAGGTTAGGGGTGCCGCACTCATGATGGGTTCCCACCGCCTGGCTAGCGGCACCATCGCAGGTCGCCAATGTCGAGCTCTCCCCATTGGGAGGTAATAATAGCTCCATAACTGCTCGGCGCAGGTCATCAGTACCATGCAAAAACACAAAAAAAAAAAAAATATACAAAACAAGCAAAACCAAAAAAAATACCTGGATGAATGGTGTGAAGCCACTCACAGTCATCTCACGATCCGTTTCTTGGAATAGGCCTGCAAACAAGTGTGCCAGCATGGCGGCTCCCCAGGCATAATACCCTACTCTTTCAAGGTCTGACAGCAGCTCCAGGAAGCAACATTGGATACCATCCCCTTTCGAGCTCAGTACCAATCTCCCCAAAAGGAAGAGGAGAAATCTCCTCAAATCTATGTTACATCTTTCCCAGTTGCCGAAATCTGTGCAATACACGGCGCGGCATCCTATTTCTATCCTTTCCATGAACTCTTCTGAGGATTCATCATCCCGCCGACGAGTGTCGGTGAGCCCTAATGCATCCATGAGGGACGCCCTAGCTACCGACCTATTTTTCCGACCATCCAGGTCCAGACCCAGTAACTTCTGGGCACCTTCTCTGTAGTCCGCGTAAGTGACTCCGGTCACTGCCTCGCCCTCTACCTTCAGGCTTGTGATCCGGACCACATCCTCCAAGCTGGGCACCATGTGCCCCCAGGGCATCAGGAATGCCCGGCTCACTGGGTCCCATCTCTCACACAAGGCTTGGATCAGAACCGGGTCGGGCTTGATCGGCTCGATCCGAAGAAAGGTACCAAATCCCATCACGTCTAGCCTCGCCTTCTGAAAATCTGGGAGGCCCCTGTACGCCGCTACTACCAACTCCCACAAGATTTGCGATTTCATCACAACCTACACATACAAGGAATGGGGGTGAGGTTTGGTCATAAGAAAGGAAGAAAAAATGAGAAAAGGGCAAGAAAACTTGGCTTACGAGTTGTGATTGGGCCCTTTCGCTGAAGTGCCCTTCAAGGTCTGAAAGCCTTCTGGAACTACTACCACTGGACCTGCTTCTCTTCGAGGAATGGGAAGATTCGCCCTCCATCCAACTCTCGGAATTTTGAACTCCTCTTCTCCCGTAAGAACTTGTGCTCCTCGAGTTAGCTCTCGATATACCTGGGAGGATAAAAGGGACAAGAATTTATAGAAATGGAAGGAGTGCGGGCCAAGATTGCCTCCATCACCTGTCGATGATAGCCCTCGCAATGAGACACTGGCCAAGCGACCCCATGTGTCGCTTCACCGCTCACACAGGGTGATTGACTGGACGAAGAATAGGACGAATAGCCCCTATGTTGTCTAGGGATACCCTATCATGTTTTGGAGGACGCCCGAAAAATTTGGCACAACATCCGGGAAAAGGAACTAGGGCCGTCAGTATTGACTTCGACGGCAGATTCCCGTGGAAAATGGTCACAACAAGACGTGATTCTCCGCTCGAGGCGGAGTCTCGACAGATCCGTCACATGGGAACAGTGCAAAGGAGAAGAAGTGTAGGGAAGAAGGAATGCACAAGAGGACGAACAAGCATAAGAAAATCAAATCACTCCATTCATAATTCTACATAAGTTGTCAAAAACATCATAAACATAAAGAGGTGACGGGTCCGCTAGCCCGCCAATCCTCACCATCACTCATCTCTCCGGGCACTCTCCTCCTCTCCCCCGAGGTGAGGGTCCCTCAGAAGCCTCCGGGATCCCCGTGCAGTAGCACCTGCCTCGCCTCTTGGCGCCTGCTCCGCAGCAGTGACTCGCTGCTCCTCCCCTGGCGTGGCGAAGAAGCCACTGGCGGCAAAGCGACCGGACTGGCGGAGTCGCTCCCCGAACTCTCGCGCTCTCTCGTAGCGCGTCTCCATCCCTCCTAGCCTCTGCACGACGGCCTGAAGGCCCAGCTGGAGCTCCCTCACTTGGGCCTCCAAGGCCCTCCTCTCGGTCAGATCCCGCTGTCGCTCGGACCTTCTCTCGGCCTTCTCTCTCTCTACCTCTCTCCTCATCATCTGCAGAAGAACCCTTAACTCCAGGATGTCTGGAGAAGGTCTCTCCTCACCACGGTGCCGCAGCTCCGCTACAGTCGCCACCCAGGCGTCACGCTCCTCTTCCGCCCGGGTCGCACGGGCCACCGCACCGGCAAGTTGCTCCCGGAGGGAAGCAATCTCGAGAAAAGGGGCCGAGGAGCTAGAAGATCCGCCAGTCGCTCCCACCGTCGCTGTCTGCTGGGCACGCTGGAACAAAATAAACAACGACCGTCAGTGAAACTCCGAAATCTGAAGTTAAAAGGGCGGCACGTAACTTACCAGGAGCGACAGCTCATGTTGAGCGACGGCCAGTTGCCGCCTAGTCTCTGACAGCTGGGCGCGCGAGCCGCCGATGCCACGCGTGTCCCCAGCTTGGGGAAGCCCCGCGTAACTCTCTCTCTGCCGCCGCAGGAAGTCGGCACTATCCTGCACCAGTACACCCCCTTGCTGTCCAGGGAGACGTACGGGCCAGTCCTCGAGCCTCGCCTTGCCGCGACTCTCCCTCCTGACGCGGCTCGGCTCGTCTGCACTCGCCCACTCATCGGCCAAGCCCAGGGTCCTTGCCATGTCCTGCACCAAGAAAGGGGTCCCATATCAGTCAAAAGGAACGCGTCCCCTGTCTAGGACGCGTCCATCATTTGAGTGCAACACTCTCCGAACCCTTTCCTCCTCGCCCGGCTCGCTTCAAAACCCAAAATGAATTAAAAGAGGAAGAGATCGGAGGACCTATCGGACCGTGTTCACCTCCTCCCACGCCATCGGGCCCCTCGGGTCCCTCGGGGGCCCGAAGCGGCCCTTCCTCCTCCATGGACGCCGTTCCGTGATCGGGCGCGTCCCTCCTTGGGCGAGGATTTCCTCGTCCCTCTCCACCTTCACCACGGTCGGGCCCACCGAACTCCATCGATCAAAAGAGGAGGAAGACGAAAAAGGGGCAAGCGAGTTTCGGCGGAAGGCGGGCTCGTTTGCGGGTAAGGCACGGGAGAAGAAAGACCACCCGTCGCTTTAAATTTAAAATCAAGGATTAAGACGCATCCTCGCGCCTGGACGCGCCCAAAACGGTGGAAAGGAAACAAAATTCCCCCGTGCAAAACATAGTTCCCCGCTGTTCAGGGCAAGGTCTCGCGAAGCGTGCCTCAAGGGACAACTCAGTGCAAAAAAAGAAAGTGTGGGAGAGAGAAAAGTACACACAACACAAAAAAGCCATTTCCATTTCATATAATAGCCGAAAGTACATCATACAGTGAGAAGGGTGACGTATAAACAACTCTCTAACTCTCACCGTCACCCTCCTGGTCATCTCCTTCCTCCCTCCTCTGACGGAGATCCCTAGGGGGCCTCCGCGACCTCTGTGAACCCTGAGAAGCCGTGCTCGCCTCGCCCTGCGGTGGCACTCCAGCCTCGAAGGCGCGATGACGCTCCTCGGCCGAAGAAACCAGGTAGCTGCCCATGGAAAAAGAACCAGACTGACGAAGTCGCGCCCCGCGTTCCTTCGCCCTCTGGTACCGCTCCTCGCTCTCCCGAAGCCTCCCCTCCGCCGTGCCAAGACTCAATCGGAGCTCCAGCAGCTGGGCCTCTAGAGCCCTCCTCTCGGTCTGATCCCGCTGTCGCTCCTCCCTCTCTCTCTCTCTATCCCTCTCCCTCTCTCTCTCCACGCTCTCCCTATCCCTCTCCCTCTCCTCTCTCTCCCTCATCGCCTCTCTCCTCGACAGCTCGAGGGCGATCCGCAGATCCACTACGTCGCGAGGAAGCTCCTCAGCCTCCCGTCGCCGCTCCTCCTCTAGCTCCGCAATCCGGACGTCACGCTCTGCCACCCGGGCATCGCGCTCCTGCTCAGCACGAACAGCACGCGCCAGGGCCTCTCGGATCTCGGCCACCTGTCAAGGCACGCATGCACCGTAAGAGAACAGTGATAGAAGGAAAGTAGCTGGAAAAGGGTCGCGGCCAAGCAAGCACTCACTCGAGCCTCGCGGTCACGCTCGGCCTCCTCAGCCCGAGCCACCGCGTACGCCAGCTGCTCCTGGAGGGCAGAAACCTCCGGAGGAGGGCCCCGCGAACTGGAACCCGCTCCACCAGCCATCGCGGCTGCCGCTGTCTGGTGGGCCCGCTGAAACACGGGGCAAACGTCAGTCAAAGGCTAAGCATCAAAAATCCAGGTCACAAAAAATGCATTGCATAAACTCACCAGGATCTCCAACTCCTGTCGGATGGCCACCAACTGTCGCCTGGCGTCCGCCAACTGGGCCCGCAGGTCGGCAATCATGGTATCACGAGCATCCTGCATTACACATAAGTTAGTATCCCATGCATACATATAGAAAAGTGGAGCAGTTTCATTTCACTTACCCCTGCCATACCACCCAAGGAGAGGCGGTCCCCGTACGTAGCTCGGTACCGTCTCATGTAGTCTGTGCTATCCTGTACGTGGGACACTACTGGGACCCCGCCCTGCTGCCAGTCCTGGTACTGTGCTGGGAAGCGCGTACGCCAGTCCACGATCTTCGCCTTCCCCTTGGTCTTCCGCCCAATGCGGGCCGGCGCATCTACGTCTACCCACTCCTGGGCCAGCCCCAACGTCCTCATGACCAGTCTAAGCCGCAACGGCTCAATCTCGTTCAGGCAATGGACCCACACGTCCCGCCTGAAGCGAGGAAGACCCGCTACAACCCAGGGCTGGCCAGCATCGCCCATGCCCAAGTAGGGCCTCCACACCACCTGCATCACCATACATACATCATGTTAGTTACCATTCAGTCACATGCATAAACACAAAAAAATCATGCGCATCATACCATGGCCTCGGGATACTCGCTCAGCTCTCGACGAAGTGACGCCAGCTGGTAGCCGTGGGGTGCTGCAACCACGACCGGCCTCCACTGCCGCGCCAGAGGCACGGCCCTCCTGTTCCCATGCCTAGCCCTCCCCATCGGGAAATAGTAATAGCTCCACACCTGCATCCATCATACATCATTAGTACAATAATTGTCCCATGCCTAGCCCTCCCCATCGGGAAATAGTAATAGCTCCACACCTGCATCCATCATACATCATTAGTACAATAATTGCATATTTAACTGTGAGAATGCATAAATAAAATGTTTACCTGGAGGAAAGGTGCGAAGCCGCTGACTGTCGTCTCCTTCTCCGAAGTCTGGGAGAGATCGGCAATCAGATGGGCAAGCAGAGCCGCTCCCCACGCATAGTGCACCACTCTGTCCAGATCCGCCAAGAGCCCGAGGAAACGGCAGTGGATGCCATCCCCCTTCGTCCCCAGTAGAAGGCGGCCCAGGAAGAAGAAAAGAAACCTCCGAAGGTCTAGATCCACCAGCTCCCTCTCGCTCGGATCCTGGGTGAAAGCTGCACGAGCATCCCCCTCCAGTCGAGCCAAGAACTCCGCTCCAGTCTCGCTAACCCGCTGGCGCGGGTCGACGAATCCGAGCGCCTCCATGATCTCCACTCGGCCGACTACCCTGCTGTCTCTATCAGTCACGCTCGTCTCTAACCACAGCAGGTCCAGGGCACTCTCTCGGTAGTCGGGGTAGGTGACCCCGCTGACTGCCTCTCCGTCAACTCGTAGCCCGGTGATCCGAGCCACGTCCTCCAGTGACGGCACCATGTGCCCCCAGGGCATCAGAAACGCCCGGCTCGGTGCGTGCCACCGCTCCCTCAGTGCCTGGATAAGAGGAAGGTCGAGCCGGAAGGGCTCGATCCTAAGGAAAGCTCCAAAGCCCATGGCGTCCACACGCGCCCTCTGGAAATCCGGCAGCCCACGGTATGCTGCCACCACCAAGGACCAGCTGATCCGGCCCTTCATCACGCCCTGCAAACCACAAAACCAACAAAGAACACATCAGCATCATGAACAGTAATCAACAATAACACTGTATATACTATTTTATTTTATTTAAAAAAAATACATATATATATTTTTGGAGGCGTCCAGACCCCTGGACGCCTCCTTCCTATTTTCTTTATTCCTTTTTCGAAAAAAAAATCAAAAAAACAAAAATAAAAAATATATATATAATATATATATAATTATGGAGGCGTCCTAGGTCTTGGACGCCTCCTTATTTTTTAAATTTATTTTATTATTTACGAAAATTAATAAATAAAAAAAAAAGAAAAAGAAAACATGGAGGCGTCCAGGTCCCTGGACGCCTCCTTCTCTCACTACCCGCCTCTCTCTCACAACCTCTCGTACACCCGTTTTAGCCTATTGAACCACAGAGTGAGGATTCCGAGGTACTTACCGGGTCGTGATCATCCTCTCCCGCGTCACCAGCATCCGCAGCAGCCTCCGCGGCCAGGAGAGGCACCTCCATCCCCTCCTCCGCAGCAATCTCCTCTGCTGTAGCCTCCTCGGCATCATCTCTCAACCTCCTCGCACGACGAGCCAGTCGTTTTCGCTTCCCTGGAACCTGGCTCGATCCTCCTCGCTCCATGGGGACTAAGAATAGGTCGTCTGGGTGACTGGGTCGTCAGATTGAACAGTAAATGAGCAAAAGGGGGGGGGAGCCCTTAAATAGGAATTTCTTTTTTTGGGGCGTCCAGGCGCCTGGACGCCCCCATTTTTTTATTTTTTTCAAAATTTAAAAATTTTTTGGGGCGTCCAGGTGCCTGGACGCCCCCAAAACAAAAAATCAAACAAAATAAAAAAAATAAAGTTGGGGCGTCCAGGACCTTGGACGCCCCCAAAACAAAAATAAAAATAAAAAATAAAATAAAAATTTTGGGGCGTCCAAGCGCCTGGACGCCCCTAAAACAAAAAAATTAAATAAAATAAAAAAATAATAGTTGGGGCGTCCAGGACCCTGGACGCCCCCAAAACAAAAAAAATAAAATAAAAATAAAATAAAAATTAGGGGCGTCCAGGCAGTTGGACGCCCCCCAAAACAAAAAAATTAATTAAAATAAAAAATAATAGGGGCGTCCAGGGCCCTGGACGCCCCCCATAATAAATTTTTTTTTATATTTATATAAGAATATGTATATAATCCAAACAAAATAAAAAACACAAAGAAAAAGAAAAAACCATAAAAAAAGACAATAATTATGGGGACGGGGGCCCGAAACATCCAAGTACCAAATTTTATTCCATCCGAAAAGCAGAGTGAACTACATCAGGGGCTTAGGCGCTTTAGGCCTTAACTTCCCCAGTTCGGTTACATAAGCCCTCCACGGCTCGCATTCTTCCACCACGTGCACTAACGCCTTTCCCGCAACACTTGTCTTCCAGGGTGCTTTAATGGCCTTCGCTTCCTTCGCGTCCGCTTCAGTACCCAACTCCCTCTTCTTCAAGGGAACGATGCCAGTCGGTGGCGGGAACGAATGGCGTGGGATGCCAATCTGCAGGCAGCACCGATGCGCGTTGTAAAGAACAAACTCGGTCGCGCCGATCAGTTGAAGATCGACTTCGGGAGAAGGCCTCATGAGGAGATCAAGCGAAAGCAAACATGCCGGTGCGCAAGTGAAGAAGCCTTGTGTCACGGTGCGGAAGTGAGACCGCCAGTCTTCACGTTTCTTCAGCCACGGAACGCGGTTCACTACAGTACCACCAAAGCCTAACACGTCGGCTATGTGGTGAAGCGGGCTTTGTTGGAAGAGCTTCGAAGCGGTTGGCATTCCCCCGCGGTGGTCGAATTTGAAATGCAAATCCAGCCAGCAATTCAAGACAAGTGCACAACCAAATGGAGGCTTACCCAGGCTCGAGGCAGTAAGACCGCTGTAAAGATAGGCGAGGACGGCGGGTCCCACCCTCTTTCCACGCCAGATCCCGCAGATAGCACCCAGTTGGTCTTCCTCCACCATGTTGTCGGTATAAGGGAACAAGAGAGCACCCGCCAGACAAATGGTGAACCCCTTCATGATTCCCTCCAAATAGTCATCGTCTGGTGACCCTCTCAGGGCGTTCATGACCCACTCCGCAAGCTTTTGGAGATCGATCCCCTTCTGAGTACGGACCTTTCTAGCTGCGTCGGGCGGCATGAAGCTTCCAAGGACGCTTTCAGAAGTACCCCGTGTCAGCATCCGCATAGCCTTCACCTTCCCGTCGCTCTTGAATTTCTTCAAACCAAGCAGAAGTTCCACCTCCTCGAGGAGGATGGTCACCTCGAAGGTCGGGAAGATAAAAGTGTGGGTCTGGGGATGCCAGACCTCCACTAGCGCGCCCATAGCCGCCCAGTCCATACGAATCTTCTCGTAATGCTTGGCGTGAATAAGGAGCCCCTGCAGATGCCACTTCGAGAGTATGGCCCTCATGCCAATGGAGATATTGGAAGTCAGCTTTGAAAGCCATGGCAGCTTGGAAAACTTCCTCGGGCCTGGGAAGAGTGGATATGGCTGGAAAGAAGAAGAAATGAAGGAAGTAAGAAGAAGGTTCACATGCAGAAATTTGAAAAGAGTCAGCCTACCATATGCGACATGATCGTCCCACTCAGATGACCCTCGAGGTCGGAAAGTCGCCTAATCTCGCTGCTAGGCTTGCTCCTCTTCATAACACGGGAAGACTCTCCTTCCATCCTGAAGATCTCTAGATTCTCCTCTCCTTCCTCTCCTGAGCTTCCAAAACCCACCTTGGTGCATTTGAATGAACTAGCCTAAGGGGAGTTCTTATAGGAAGGGAAGGGTGCTACAGGACAGAACATGTCACATCAGTGGTCATTGTCAAGATTTTGTCTGGATCTCCTTTGAACTGTGGTGCGATTCTGCTACCTTTTGATGTTGCTAACCTTTGCTGGCCTGTGCAGGTTTTACTAACGGACGTCTTTGTCCTATCTCCTGTCCCACCTTTCATTGGTTGGTCCCACCATGTCATGCATCATAGTATATGATACCTACGCTACTAGAACATGTCAAGGACCTTGCGGCCCGAACGAATCTGGGATTTGAGTTCCCCTTCAACAAAAACGGTGATGATCCCGGAAGAGTTTGGGTTGTACGGATAGGCCGTCAATTTGTGATAGAATGGGGACGACGGTTCCATTCAGTGAGTTGGTGCGCGGATAAACGGGCCCCAGCCCAGTATCAGCCCACCGGGTCGGTATCCTGACCCGTTCTTCACAAGTTGACAATATTATCCTTGGCTATTTTCTATTTTTGTTTGTTTTAAATTTTTCTTTAAACCCAGCATGCATTCATATAGGACTTTGATTTATTGCGGAAGATCATTCAAGCGATTCGATTGTGAAAGCCGTTGTGTTTCAATTCCTACAAATATGAGATATTCCACTCTGAATGAAATACTGAGTTTCTTTGAGACAGCCCTACGCTGCTCTTCCAAAGGAGACCCTTGTTTGGACAGACCCTCAGATATTCCTTTACCTTTTTGACCCACCTTGGCCGCAGCACTTCCACATTGGCTGGTAACCGCTCCCCAAAGGTGAAACCTCCGGTTTATGACCCAGGTACTTCCACACCGAGAAGTTGGACTTCTTTTGTTTCGTGCCTGAGTGCACATCTCACCCTCCCTTACTTGATCTCCGTCCAAGCAATCGTCAATATTTGAAAGACCTCCTTCAAGGTCGCCTCATTGAAACTTCAGGAAAGATTCCAAACAGTAACGTCACAAGCGGGTCTCATCACACCTTGGCATCAACTTATCAGTCCGCTCCCACTCCATTTCACTCCACTTCGATACCATTCCACTACGTATCGCTCCCTTGCAAAGCAGACGCCAAGGCGGGGCAGCTGTAGACACGCCATTCCTGACATCTCCTGAGAAAGTCTCATATTACTATACAACGTCCCGCGACGGCTTACGCGTTTTGAATCACTTGAGTGCTTCCTTTTCTTGAGTCTTCTTCCGCCCTTTTCGGCATCCGGAATCGTCTCGTCACGGCATTCGGACGGCATCAACACCAGTCGAACGCATCAGGAGGTTCCGGAACCAAGAAGGATATCTGCCGGGCGGCCACCGACGCCCGATCCAAGGACCCGGGTGGGTCTTAATGGGGGCGTCCAGGCCCCTGGACGCCCCCATGATTTTAATTTGTTTTATTCTTTTCTAAGGGCCCCAACACCAAATATAAAAATATAAAAAATATATATATTTATGGAGGCGTCCAGGACCCTGGACGCCTCCATAAAAACAAAAATAAAAAAATAAGTGTAAAATGCCAGTTGGCATAAAAAAACAAAAAAAATAAATAAAATTATATATATATTAATGGAGGCGTCCAGGTCCCTGGACGCCTCCATAAAAACAAATAAAAAAATAAAAATGCCAGCCTTGGCATAAAAGACAAAAGAAAAATACAAAATAATAAACTTTTGGAGGCGTCCAGGCCCCTGGACGCCTCCATCAACTCACTCACGGGCGCCGCCCACCGAACGACGGTTTGTCGTGTGTGAAAAAAGCCAAATTTAGAGACGTCCAGCTGACTGGACGCGCCCATTTCTGAATCACGAGGCGCCGCTCACAAAACCACGCGTTGTGCCAAACCGCGTGCGGCCGTCGTCGGTTTTCGGTGGACCTGTTAGAGGCGTCCGGGACCCTGGACGCCCCCATAAAAGTATTCTAAAAAAATCAATAAAAATAGAATAAAATATTATTTCGGCCCTGATGGAGGTGTCCAGGGTCCTGGACGCCTCCACCTTCCGGAACTCTATAAATAGAGGCCCACCCCCTCAGTTCTAGGGGAGCTAAGCAGTGATCCGATAGGCTGCCGGAGCCCAGAGGCTACGGAGTCATTTTTCTAACCCGTGGGGTCTTTTGTAGGTGGAGGTTCTGCCGGCTTCTCGGGTGCCCACGCTCGCGAGAGGGAGGTCGTCTTCATCCACCGCGCTTCTACGTCGTCCCCACGCTGCCGGAGCTCCGCCGAATTTCGCCACCGGCACATCCAATAA
Source organism: Amorphophallus konjac (assembly GCA_022559845.1). Classification (NCBI taxonomy): domain Eukaryota; kingdom Viridiplantae; phylum Streptophyta; class Magnoliopsida; order Alismatales; family Araceae; genus Amorphophallus; species Amorphophallus konjac. Next base: position 17,636 of record JAHNEJ010001305.1, read on the forward strand.
GCCAACTCTTTCCTTTTCTTCGTAGTTCTTTTGCATTCATCGTCTCGCATCCATCATCGCATTTTCCTCCTACTCGAGTCCGAGAGGGGTTTAAAAGATAACACCAACCAGGTGTGTGTCTTCCCGTTATTTCATCATTTTTATTGCAAGGATATGAATACTACACATTCATCTTTCTAATCCACTTGTTATTTGTTTGTCGTTGTTTTGCAAGGGTAACCGAGGAAAGCCCTCTCCGTCGACCGGCCGGAAGGAGAGGAAGAAGCAACCCGCCATCTCCCGCTCTTGAGGTAGGCGCGATCACCTTCTTATTTTGGGGTCTTTTGGCCCCTGGCGATCACACCTTGTCATCGAGGCCGCGGCGAGTCACTTCCCCAATGGCCGTTTAAATTTCTGTTTCCTATATTCTCTTTATATTTTGTTATATTCTGCTTATATCATCGAGGCCGCGGCGAGTCACTTCCCCAATGGCCGTTTAAATTTCTATTCCTATAATCTCTTTATGTTTTGTTATATTCTGCTTATATCATCGAGGCCGCGGCGAGTCACATCCCCAATGGCCGTTTAAATTTCCGTTCTTATATTCTCTTTATATTCTGTTATATTCTGCTCTTATCATCGAGGCCGCGGCGAGTCACTTCCCCAATGGCCGTTTAAATTCCCGCTCTTTGTATCCTCTTCATATTCTGTCATCTTATTATCTGCTCATATTCTCGAGGCCGCGGCGAGTCACTTCCCCAATGGCCGTTTCAATTCTTGTTATTTAATTTTTGCACCATTCCCGTCCCCCCGAGGCCGCGGTGAGTCACTTCCCGCTATGGCCGTTTAACCCCCATATTTTGCTATATCACGCTTGTCCCGCTCGCCCCGCCGGAGCAATCTCCCGTGGTGGCCCCTTCTCTCTTTCCTCTCATTTCTGTGTTGCAGCAAACAAAATAAACAAAAAAGAAGGAGCCCGCGCGCTCTCCGCTTCTTCCTCTTCCCCGCTCTACTCCGAACCGCGTGACGTCGCTCACAACGAGCGTGACCCCAGCTAGTCACTTGGTTGTGGTACTTGTTCGGTGTCCGTGCCTCTGGTAGGCGCTACCACGTCAGGCAGTTCACCTGCGGTGCGGTGTAAGTCGTCAGGGGACGCTACTGACTGTGCTTCTAATGGGAGGTACTCCTGTCGAGTCGGGAGTGTCAAGCTGTCAGTCGTTGCGACTTCGACCTTCAGGTTTCGTCGTGTTGACCGTTGCGTTTCGGTCTTTCCGCCGTGGTGCGTGTGTCGGCTTGCGTGCCGTGAGATCGGTGTTTTGTAGCGGCAGGGTTTCCTTTTCGAGGTACTCACTTACTGCTAGCGTAGCGGTTTCTCCGTTTGCGAGGTAGGGTTCGAGTGATCCCTACAGAGTCTTGTTCCGAGACTCATTCCCTACATGTTTTCACCGTATTTCAGGCGAGGCGAGACTTCAGGGGAGTTCGTCTGAGGCTCAGCGCGGTTCAGGTGCCCAGCGTTAGTGCCAGAGGTCAGAGCCGGGGTATGTCCCGTGTAGCTGTACTTTCTTTTCTTGTCTCTGTACTAGTTGTGAACTACTGTTGTTATTTTATTGTTATACTGTGGACCATGTAAAATGTTAATTTATTTCCTGTTTAATTGTTATAACTGTTTAATTTATGTAATTACTTGTGATATTTGTGTAGTTTCCATACTATCCTTCTAACCCTTCCGAGTCTTCGGACTCGTGGGTGGCGATGCGAGTCTCGGGTTATTGGATCTTCCCGGTAATCGGATTCTCGGGTCGTTACAGCTGGTATCAGAGCGCGGTTGTGGAATCATACGAGAATGATAGGTAATTATGGTGGTCCACTAGTCCACAACGATGATGTACAGTTGACACTGGCATCGAGCATTGTGTGTGTTTTTCTTGACCTTGCCGTTTCCGTGTTTCCTGTCTTTTGCTCTAGGTGCGAGTATGGCGCCGAGGCGGGCAACTCGCTCTCAGCAGGGGTAGTCGGCTGGAGGTCAGGAGATCCAGCAGGAGGAGCATAGTAGAGCGCCACCGGCGGCCACCGAGGCAGCGGATGCTGCAAGGGTTCCGGGGGCCGAGGATTTCTTCCGTGGCATGTACCAGCTTATGTCTCAGTAGTTCGGCGGAGAGGCTGGTGAAGGCTCATCGACCAGGGGTAGGCCAGGCCGAGTAGTGAGGGATTTCATGCAGTTTCATCCCCCTTACTATGGCGGTCAGCCAGACCCTGATGTGGCTCGTGATTGTCTCGACGAGATGGAGCGGGTGTTCAGTTCCACGAGATGTGCTGCAGAGGACATGGTGATGTTGGCCTATAACCAGTTGCAGGGTATGGCTCGAGCGTGGTGGTCTTCCGAGTGGAAGACGTCTTTTCAGTCTTGTCCCCTTGAGCAGATTGCGTGGGGCGACTTCGTCGGCGCTTTTGAGCGTACGTACTGTCCGGAGTACATTGCTACACAGCGGATGCGTGAGTTCTTGGAGCTGGTTCAGGGCGACATGATCGTGTTGCAGTATAGGGCCTGATTTGTTGAGCTGGGTCGGTATGCACCTCACATCATGGAGCATGAGAGGGTGAAGACCGCGCAGTTCGTTCAGGGCTTGAGGCAGGAGCTGAGGCACCATTTGATCGCGAATGCTGCCACCGATTTGGAGACAGCGTCTCGCGTTGCGGCTTCCTTGGAGATGGATATGCAGAGGACTCGAGGACCGATTAGCCAGGGGCAGTCCTTGTCAGGTCGCAGTCAGCAGTCGGCTACCCAGCAGCAGGGTTCTCTCCAGCAGGCATTGGGTGGTTCAGGAGCACCGACACCGACAACGTCAGTGATAGGATCCGTATCATTCTGCTCAAAGATCAATAAGTTCCTCGGGAAGGGCTTCCGGAAGAAGAAGAAGGGAGGCCGTGAGCAGCAGGCATCAACGGGCAGTATACAGCAGCCGATTCCGTTTCAGCGTCAGGGATCAGTGGGTGGATCGCGAGGACCGTGTCCACGGTGTAGCGAGTTCCACCCGGGCAGGTAGTGCACGGCACTGGTCATTTGTTTCTGGTGTGACCAGCTAGGGCACATGGCGCGTGACTGTCCTCAGAGGCAGCAGCAGCAACTGTTTCCCCAGCAGCAGAGGCCGCAGCAGCAGTAGCAGCAGCAGGGACAATATCCGCCGTTACCCAGGTCAGCTAGTGTGGGGGGCAGGCAGAGAGCTCGAGGCCAGATCACACACATGACCAGGGCAGAGGCAGTGGCGTCACAGCTCATGGAAGGTACCGTTCAGATTTTGGGTTATGCGGCTCAGGTTTTGTTTGATTCTGACGCGTCTCATTCGTTTATTTCGGAGGATTTTACGCTGAGCATCGAGGAGCCGGTGACCCAGTTGTCCTACGATTTGGCAGTGGAGTTGCCTTCGAGTGATTTTATGATCACTCCGTATTGCTTTGATGAGGTTCTCGTGTGGGTGGAAGGGCGGAGTTTGCTGGCTAGGCTCTATGCGTTGCCGCTTCAGAACTTTGATGTGATTTTGGGCATGGATTGGCTCGAGGCACATCATGCATTGGTGGATTGTGGCTTGAAGAGAGTTTATCGGCTACTTCGTGGACCCACCTTCTATTTCCAAGGTATTAGGTCTTCCTCTTCTCGCTTTCTTATTTCTGCAATTCGAACTTGCCGTTTGCTTGATGCGGGTTGTCACGGTTTCCTCGCTTCTGTGGTCTTGGTAGACCAGTCGTGTCCGGATGTCGAGGACATTCCGGTGGTGTGCGAGTTTCTCGATGTGTTTCCGGAGGACTTATCTGGATTGCCTCCCCAGCGGGAAATCGATTTTGTGATCGAGGTTGTACCGGGTACGGGACCTTTGGCGAAGGCTCCCTACCGTATGGCCTCCGCTGAGTTGAGGGAGTTGCGGGTGCAGTTGCAAGAGTTGCTGGCCAAGGGGTACATTCGTCCTAGCTTTTCCCCTTGGAGTGCGCCTGTGTTGTTTGTGAAGAAGAAGGACGGTAGCTTGCGGTTGTGCATTGACTACCGACAGCTGAATGAAGTGACCATTAAGAACAAGTATCCGTTGCCACGGATCGATGATTTGTTCAACCAGCTTCAGTCTGCTCAAGTATTCTCAAGGATTGATTTGCGGTCCGATTACTATCAGCTGAGAATTCGCGAGTCCGATGTGAAGAAGAGTGCGTTCGGTACGAGGTACTGGCATTATGAGTTTCTAGTGATGCCGTTTGGGCTCACCAATGCCCCCGCAGCCTTCATGGACTTGATGCAGAGAGTGTTTCATCCGTATTTGGACCAGTTCGTGGTCATATTTGTGGACGACATCATTGTCTATTCGCGGTCTGCCGAGGAGCACGCGTACCATTTGGGTGTGGTGCTGCAGCCGCTGCGAGATCACCAGTTGTATGCGAAGCTCAGTAAGTGCGAGTTCTGGCTTCGTGAGGTGCACTTTTTGGGGCACGTGATTTCTGGTGATGGCATTTCCGTGGACCCCGCCAAGGTTGAGGTAGTAATGTAGTGGCCGAGGCCGAGGTCTGTGACCGAGATCCGGAGTTTCTTGGGGCTTGCGGGTTATTATCGTCGGTTTATCCAAGATTTTTCTCGCATTGCGGCCCCGATGACTAGACTCACACGAAAGGATGTGCCTTTCGTCTGGTCTGAGGAGTATGAGCAGAGTTTCAGGGAGCTGAAGAGATTGCTCACCTCGGCTCCGGTGTTGGTTTTGCCTTTTAGACCGGGAGGTTTTGTGGTGTGTACGGATACTTCCGGGGTCGGACTGGGTGCTGTGCTGATGCAGCATGGTAGAGTGGTGGCTTATGCATCTCGGCAGCTGAAACCCCACGAGGAGAACTTCCTTACCCATGACCTGGAGTTGGCGGCTGTGATCTTCGCGCTGAAGATCTGGAGGCATTATCTGTACAGTGAGAAGTTCGAGGTGTTCACTGACTATCAGAGTTTGAGGTATGTGTTCACGTAGAGGGACATTAACCTCAGACAGAGGCGCTAGATGGAGTATATGAAGGATTATGACTTCACCCTGTCTTATCAGCCGGGCAGGATGAATGTCGTAGCTGATGCCTTGAGTCGGAAGGTCGCGGTCAGTGCCTTGATGTTGAGGAAGTGTAGGCTCTGGGAACAAGTGCCCGAAGTATCTTTCAGGCTCAAGATTCCCCAAGAGCCAGGGTTAGCTGTGCTTGCGAGTCTGACTGTCACGCCTGCTATCCGCCGTCAGGTGACAGAGGCTCAGCATGCGGACCCTGAGTTGCCCCGGATTCTGGCTATGGCTGATGTGGAACTCGGCGAGGACGGTGCTGCGTGGTTTCGTGGCAGGCTGTACGTCCCAACTGAGGAGCAGATTCGTCATGCGGTGTTGCGTGGGGCTCATGGGAGCAGGTACACCGTACACCCGAGTGCGACGAAGATGTATCAGAACTTGCAGAGGCAGTTCTGGGGGCCTGGCATGAAGAGAGATGTGGCCGAGTTCGTGGCCAGGTGCCTGACCTGTCAGCAGGTGAAGGCGGAGCATCAGCGACCAGGAAGTACTCTCTAGCCCTTGGATGTTCCTGCGTGGAAGTGGGACCACGTGACCACGGATTTTGTGGTGGGATTGCCGAGGACTCCGAGTGGGTAGGATAGAATTTGGTTACTGGTAGATCGGCTAACGAAAGTGACGCGGTTGTTACCGGTCAAAGTCAGCTGGAGCGTGTCCAAGTTGGCTCGTCTTTACGTGGAGCGGATGGTTCCGTTGCATGGGATTCCCATTTCCATCGTGTCGGATCGGGATCCGCGCTTCACTTTTAGATTCTCGAGGAGTTTCCAGCGAGCTCTTGGCACGGAGTTGGCGTTTAGCTCAGCATACCATCCCCAGTCAGATGATCAGTCTGAGAGGACCATCCAGACTTTGGAGGATATGTTGAGATCATGCTGCCTGGAGTGGCAGGGGAGTTGGATTCACCACCTGCCGTTGGTGGAGTTTGCCTACAACAACAGTTATCATTCGAGCATCGGTACGGCTCCTTATGAGGCGTTGTATGGACGTCCGTGTCGGACTCCACTCGATTGGTTTGAGGTTGGTGAGCGTGTTTTGACGGGACCGGAGTTGGTACAGCAGTGTGTAGATGTTGTACACCTGGTTCGTCAGAACATGTTGGCGGCCCAGAGTCGGCAGAAGAGCTATGCTGACCGGAGGAGGTAGCCTCTCGCGTTCGCCGTGGGCGATCGTGGGTTCTTGAGAGTTTCTCCGATGAAGGGGGTGATGCGCTTTGGACGGCGTGGAAAGCTGAGTCCCCGCTACATTGGACCCTTTGTGATTGTGGAGCGCATCGGTGAGGTAGCTTATCGGTTGCAGTTACCCCCTGAGTTGGCGTCGGTGCATGACGTGTTCCACGTCTCGATGTTGCGGAAGAATGTGCCCGATGACTCTCATGTGCTTGAGGATTCTGTTTGGCCCGAGGTGACTCAAGACCTTTCTCTCCCAGAGTTTCCCGTCCGCGTGGTGGATAGGCGAGAGCAGCGCCTGCGGAGCAAGGCCATCCCCTTGGTGAAGGTGGTGTGGCAGCGGCACTCTGGTGGTGAGGCTTCTTGGGAACGTGAGGACGAGATGCGTCAGCAGTTCCCTTACATGTTCGAGTGAGTCTTCCTCTTCTTTCCCCTTGGGTTGTTCTCAATTTCGAGGATGAAATTCCTTTAAGGGGGGAGGGCTGTAATATCCCGGACCTTTCGGATCATTCTTCGTGGGTCCCGGATCTGGTTTCTCGGAGTGTCAGGCTCCGTTGTGTCCGAAATTTTGTTTCGGACATCTTTCGTGTTCGGATCGGCGCGATCCGGAGTTGTTCTGGAGGCCCGGAAGCGTTCCGCGACTTTTTCCACATGTGTATTCCTATTTCTGGTGTGGGTTTCGATAATTCCTTCAGAACCTCGCTGCGGGTGCCCCGAGTCGTTCACTTGGGCACGAGTGGTACCGTTGCGATCGGTGCGTTCCGAGGATCGCGGAAACGTAATTGTCTATTTTTTGGTATTTTTCAAATTTTTTTGGATTTTCTATAAATATCTCACTTTTCTCTCTCTCCCCTCACCCTCTTCTTCTTCTTCTTCCTTCTCTTCTCCCCACCGTGACCACCGCCCTCCCTCTCTCTTTCTCTCTCGTTCGGCCGCGGCGACGTCCCCTTCCGGCTGCAAACGGCGTGGGGCGACGGCGTGACGACGTGGGCGACGGCGAGGTGATCATGGCAACGTAAAGTTTGTGGGGAACCGTGAAAGGACGAGGGTTTTCAAAGCATTCTTTGAGATCTCGGTAACGATTCGGCGGAGCATTCGCTCCATTGAGGTAGGGTGACGTTCCCTAACTCCCCGCCGTTCATTTCCGTGGTTTATAGGCCGAGGGGAGGCCGAGAGGGGCTTCATTGAGCGGGTTTGGTGTTTTCCATGATTTGGGGAGAGCTTGTCCGATCTATGGATTTAGCCAGCGATTTCACGTTTTGATGGCCTAGAATCATGCTAGGGGTCCCCAGGGGTCTTCCCCTTTGATTTTCCCCTCTCCGGTGGAGGCATGGGGGCGTGGTTGGGTTTTTTGGGCTTTTCCCGCCGTTTCGCCGTCGGGCGAGTGTGACGGTCCTTTCAGTGACCGTCACACTATGTGATGCGCCTGGGTGGGTGCGTCATAGCCCTTGTTTAGCCAGTTGGGGGTCAGGGACTGTGACGGTCCCACGATAGACCACCACAGGCGTGTGACGCGCCTAGGTTGGGCCGTCAGAGCGTCCCGACCGTTGATTTGACCGTTGGGGGTCAAGGCACGTGACGCACCAGGACTGGCGCATCACAGCCTTGTGACGGACCAGAGTGGGTGCGTCAGAGTGGTTTCCCCATGCTGTGTGACGCTCCAGGACTGGACCGTCACACTCTGTGACGCACCGAGTGGCATGCGTCACAGCTTGCCCTATTCTCCCTGTGACGCACCTGCGTAGACGCGTCACAATCTGTAACGCACTAGGGCAGGTGCGTTACATTCTGTTTTTACACGGAGTGTGTGGCGGCTGTTGTGAATGTGATTTTAATGATTACAAAATATTAATTTTGATGATTACAAAATGCCTTTGTTGCTTGGCCTTGTGCGTGAATGGTTATTCATGTCTTCCTGTGTATGAAGTTTGAAATGGTTGTGAAAATGACTGTGGAAATGATCACAAACTAAATGGTTGTGGAAATGCTCGCAAACTACTTTTATTGGGATATCATGTCGATGCATTTGTGACTCTATAAGGCTCATATGTGCTTTGATGCTAGCACATTGCATTGTATAAATGTCATATTGAGCCTCATGTCATGCATGGTAATGCTAAATGATTGATTGAGATGCAAATACCATTGCTAGCCCCCAAGGTAATGATGTGTGGATTGATGAGAGTTTGGATGATGATCAAATTGAATGTGACTCAATATTATTTTATGTGGCTTGGCTCCTTACTCTTTGAATTCCAAATTTATACTATCATGCAATGGTGAATGATATTTAGAATTTCATGACTCTGTGTATGAATGATTCAACCAATCAACAAGAAATGTTAACTCAGGTAAAACAATGAAGGAAGTGTTGCTATATGGAGTTAAATGTATATCTCGTTCCTCCTTCACTCTTGGAATAGGTTCAATGATGTATTTTATTGTCAACATGATCATAGTGTTAATGTTTGATGTGAAGATCTTGATTTTCAACTAACCTCTTGCTTTATCATATTTTTCAGGATGAAAAACCATGGTTGATCTTCATGGGATTATGGTAATATTTAATCAATTGTTTCCCATTGATTTGATGGTGTTTTTAGTTGTTTTTCAGGCCCAAACAAGAAGGGGTCGACCCATGGGGTCGACCCTCTCAGGTTCTGTTCAAAAGAGAACCAATCTTTTGAAACCTGCCTGAAAGGGTCGACCCCTGGGGTCGACCCATGGAAGGGTCGACCACAAGGGTCGACCCCTGTAACCCAGAACCAAAAGTGGTTCTGTTTGGGTTCTGGAAACACGAGGGTCGACCCTGGGGTCGACCCCTGTAACCCAGAACCAAATGTTGGTGCTGGTTGGCTTCTGTTTGCCCGAGGGTCGACCCTGGGGTCGACCACTTCAGTTCCGACCTCCAGCCGCCACTTTTGACCACCGTTTTCTTGCTTCTAAAGTCTTCCAATCCGAGTCCAACTTCCACAAAACACTCCACAAAATGTGGATATGGTTCCCAAGCTGTCTTTGACTGTCCTAATCAATTAAATAAACCCTAGTGGCTTTAAATAAATATGAAGAGGTGAGATCTAAGGGGCTGGTTGAGACATTCTAATTGGTATGTGCAGGTTCGGAGTTGTAGCTCCCAAGCCCTCTTCCACCTTGCTCTGAAGCTGAAATTGAAAGGAAGAAGCTTGAATCAAGCCCCAAGATCATATACAACTGAAAGCTGCATCTGAAATCAAGATCCAACCTCTGTTCGTGCTGCATTACTTCACACTTGCTTCAAGTTCGTTCTTCATCCTGTAGAAGCATTTCATGAGGGAGTTATCTTGATCTTTCACTTCTGTATCTTTTGTTTGAGATTGCTTAAGGTTTTGAATGGGTATCTAAGATGTGTAATAATCATTTACATGTTCTTTGTTCACTCTCTCTTGCATATATATATGAGTTGCAATTTTTGTGATACAACATTTCTAATGCTCATATATTCTTTTGTATAGGTGAAGAAGAGGGGGATCTCTAAACCATTCATTTTCACATTCTTGATTAGAGATTAGCTTAAAGGTTGGGCTTATTATTCCATTTATCTATTCTTTCAGGTGAAGAAGAAAATGGAAGAAGGAAAAGAGGAGTGCCTTGAGGAGAGGAAGAAGATGATGTCTAGATTATGATCATCCGTCAACGAGCAAGGAGAATCAGATTTTGCTGAAGAAGGGGGAGCCTTTTACTTGATGCAACTTTTCAGTTTCGATCTATATAATTTGTTTGGAGGGTCATAGCATATAATTGTCATTGCTTCATAAACATTTGAGAGAACACTTGGTGTGGGTGTTCGGAGAAAGGGTTCTCCGAGTGTGTGTGTTGTCATATGTGTGTCGATTTGTGCGGAGTATATCCGCGTGTATGGTTGGGAGTTTTCTCCCGTGTGGTTGTGTAGGCATTGCCCTACGTGTGTGTGGACGGAGCTGTGTCTCCGTGTGAGGTATTTTGTTCAGGGTGTGTTCCCCAACTCTGTGTGTGTGTGTGTGTGCTGTTGTGGCAGCAGTTTGAGGCAAGGCCTCGTGTATGGTTTGCTGCGAAAGCAGCGTGTGTGTTGTTGGGGTTCGTCCCCGTGTTGCTAAATTTGGTGGCGTGTAGTGAAGCCTCACCGATTTGGTGAGGGGTGGACGTAGGGAGCCCGTCGTGGTCCCGAACCACCTTAAAAATCCCCGTGTCTTATGGTTTGATTCTTGTGATTGTGTGTTCACTATCCTATCTGTTTGTGCAATCGTGTGAGCTCGGTTAGATTGAGTGAATCTAGTTTAAACATGTTTAGATTAAATTACTCTATCTTGTATATTCCGATGTGTGCTAGTTGTGTTTTTAATTGGACATAGTTTTTAGTAGTAGGATCTGTAGACACGCTATTCTTGACGTCTCCTGAAAAAATCTTATATTACTATACGACGCCCCGCTGCGGCTTTCGCATTTTGAATCGCCTGAGTGCTTCCTATTCTTGAGTCTTCTTCCGCCTTTTCGGCATCCGGAAATCGTCTCGTTGCGGCATTCGAACGACATCAACACCAATCGGACGCATCGGAAGGTTTCGAAACCAGGAAGAATGTTTGGCAGGCGGCTGCCGACGCCTTTTCAGGGGACCTGGGGGGGGTCTTCATGGAGGCGTCCAGGCCCCTGGACGCCTCCATGACTTTAATATATATAAAAAGATAAAAAAACACATAAAAATATAATAAATTAATGGAGGCGTCCAGGCCCCTGGACGCCTCCATAAAAAATAAAATAATAAAAAATTAATAATATTAATAATGATAAAAAACAACGTAAAAAATAAAATAATATATTTTTGAAGGCGTCCAGACCCCTGGACGCCTCCATCATCTTGCCCACGGGCGCCCCCGTCGGTCGGTCGGTTTGTCGTTTAATAAAAAATCCAAATTTGAAGACGTCCTGCCAGCTAGACGCGCCCATTCATGAATCACGGGCGCCGATCAAACCCACGCGTTGTGCCAAACCGCGTGCGGCTTTCGGCGGGAGTTCGGTGGGCTTTTATGGAGGCATCCAGTTGCCTGGACGCCTCCATGAAAATATTCGAAATAAAAAAATAAAAATAGAATAAAATATTATTTTTACCCTGATAAAGGCGTCGAGGGTCTTGGACGCCTCCATCCTCCGGAGCCCCATAAATAGAGACCCCCCCTCAGTCCGAAGGGAGCTTCTAAAGAGGTCCGATAGGCTGCCGGAGCCCAGAGGCTGCCGGAGTCATTTCTAACCCGTGGGGTCTTTTGTAGGGGGAGGTTCTGCCGGCTTCTCGGGTGCCCACGCTCGCGAAAGGAAGGTCGTCTTCATCCACCGCGCTTCCACGTCGTCCCTACGCTGCCGAAGCTCCGCCGGATCCCGCCATCGGCGCATTCAATAAGCCAACTCTCTCCCTTTTCTTCTTAGTTCTTTTACATTCATCATCTCGTATTCTCCGTCTCCCTTCATAAGGGAACCTTCGTCGATATACATTTGCATAATTCCATTCATCATAGCATTTTCCTCCTACTCGTGTCCGAGAGGGGTTTAAAAATAACACCAACCAGGTGTGTGTCTTGTCATGATTTCATTACTTTTTATTGCAAGAGATTGATACTACACTGCCGTTTTCTAATTCCGTCTATCTACTGTCTGTTATTTTACTATGGTAACTGAAGAAAGTCCTCTCCGTCGGCCGGCCGAAGGGGGAGGAAGAAGCAACCCACCACTTCCTGCTCGTGAGGTAGGCGCGATCATTCTTTCATTTTGGGGTCCTCGACCCCTGGCGATCACATCATAATCTCGAGGCCGCGGCGAGTCATATCCCGCAATGGCCGTTTAAATTTCTGTCTTCATACTTTATGTTGCTCTTATACCTGCTATACTCTCGAGGCCGCGGCAAGTCACTTCCCGCAATGGCCGTTTGAATTCTGTCATGTATATATCTTGCTATATCTCTTATATCTTGCCATATATCTCTTCTGCTATACTCTCGAGGCCGCGGCGAGTCACTTCCCGCAATGGCCGTTTGAATTCTGTCATCTATATATATCTTGCTATATCTCTTATATCTTACCACATCTCTCTTCTGCTATACTCTCGAGACCGCGGCGAGTCACTTCCCGCAATGGTCGTTTAAATTCTGCTCCTTTTTATATCTTGTTATATTCCTATCCTACTGTACTCTCGAGGCCGCGGCGAGTTACTTCCAGCAATGGCCGTTTTAATTTTCGTTATTTAATTTCTGCACCATTCCCGTTCCCCGAGGCCGCGGCGAGTCACTTCCCGCTATGGCCGCTTAATCCCCTTCTTTATCATATTGTGTTTGTCCTGCTCGCCCCGCCGGAGCAATCTCCCGTGGTGGCCCCTTCTCTCTTCTCTTATTTTTTTGGTGTTGTAGCAAAAGCCAGATAAAACAAAAACGAGCCCGCGCGCTCCGCGTTCATTTCTAAACCGCGTGACGTCGCTCACAGATTGACGATCACGGTGGGACCTCTGTTGCTTTCTTTCAGTTACCCTTGCAATTTCTTGTGATTTCCTTTACTGTCTCTTGCATGTTGTTATATTTTTGTTATGTTCATTATTCTGTTGTGCTCCATATATCTGTCAGCATTGCATTGCATACATCCATCCCTCTTTTCTATTCTTTTTCATTTTTTTTCTAAGGATCACCCTCTCTCGGTGAAGGAAGGACTCTCCGTTCGGGAATTCCTCTCGACGGACTAGGATCTCCTCCACTGGGACCTCCGTAAGTCCCCGACATCGAAGAATCTCCTCTTCGTTCACTGGGCTGGTTGTACCATTGAAGTTCCCCGGAACTAGTAACACATTCGTGGCGAGAAAAGTGACCCTAGTTGACACGGCGGTGAAACAAATTGGAATTAGGGTCCTTCCTATTTTGTGTGAACTTCAGATTTGGTTAAAAAAAATCAAAAAGGAAAAACAAAAAAATTGGACGTAAGGCATTCACTTGTGTGTTAATCTCTGCTGATCATTTACTGGTGTATGCTATTATGCTCTCGAAAAACATGATGGATGGCTGAATATAATTATAATTATTTCGAGGCCGACGCCTTCCGTCATGGGTCTCAAATACGTGATCCAGGCCATGACTCTTATGGGGTCTATAACTCAGACTGGGGCTATCAGCCTGACCCACAGGTTCATCCCATGGATGTTGGCCCGTCCTATAAGTCATCATATGGAATACAGACCACTGTTAGTGGAGCTTCCCCCTCCACTAGTGTTCCCTATGCCTGGGATTTCATGGCTTCTCATATCGACTCTCTCAGCTCTCAACTTGGAGCCTTACAGGCTGTTATTGAGAGGAAATTTCTTCCTCCTTCCCCTCCTCAAGCCAACCCCCTTCACGCTTTCATGAATAATATTACCAAAATGGAGAAGGATTGGAAGGAGAGAAGAGATGAGTACAGCATCTGGGATATGAGTGAGCAAGATATTCTTCCAAGTCGTTACAATCAAGTGGACGCCGTCTGCCCACCATCCATTCATCACACTAATCCATACGGCTCTCCGCCTCCACATCCACATCTATATACGCAAATTCCTCCATGCCAATATACGCCACCTCATCTCATCAACACACCTCCACCACAGCATCCATTCGAATCTAATGATTTTGAATAATTGCAAATGGCACATGATCACATCTGTGAATATTTTGAATATGCACCTACTCCGAGTTTTATTCGTTCCTTCCCTCTTCCACCACCACGAGAATATCCCCCTGCTCAGGATGAAGTCACCGTTCCTACCTCTACCTATGAGACAGCATGGTGTTACGATGGTAGGTCCATATACCAACAACCCACGTCAACGCACCATGAATCATCCCCTACCCTAAACCCCTCACGTACCACCAAAATCCGACGCTTCTTACGTACTAAGCCTCCTACTGTCATCCCTCTAACTACACAAGTAACCCCCATACCATCAGTCTCCATTGAGCCTCCTGTTAACTTTTGTCCCCAACCCAGTAACTTTCCATCGTCCCCACTTAAGGCCTTCACCATCCCTGTAACTTCAAACCCATCCGACCCTTTACCCAAACCCGTGATTAACTCTGAGCAGGGTTCATCTGTTTTTGCACTCGAGCCAACCTCCTCTGCTTCGAGCAAGGGGAAAAGCTTGTCGTGTTTCAACCTCTACCTACCCTTCTTACAACTCTTTCCATTGAACCTCCATTACCCGTTGAGCCTGTTGTCTCAATCTCACCTCCTTCCACCACCTCTCGGAGTGGGTGTCTTTCTACAAATACATGTGCCAAAGATGATGTTCAAGAATCGGACAAGAAGAATTTGGCCACGGCAATGCCATTCAAAATCCAAGATTTCATTTGCCGAATGCCGATTCGGGTTCTTGTGTCGGTCACCTCTGAGAAGGCCGAATTTCCATCTGCACCAATGCCCATCAAGAAGGACTCTCAGGAATTGGTGCTGACCAAATCAGCGGCCAAAACAATAGAGCTCACATTACTCATTGGCCAACATGCTTTTACAGCTTTCATTACCTCTTGTTCGGTCATAGTCCAAATGACTAATCAAGAGAGGGGTTTCTCCTCCAGCATGGTGATGACACATTCCACTGCAAAGGGGATAATGAACTCTGTGCTCGAGGGTGAGTCAGGGCAGTTCTTGTTGGAAGCTTTTGACATCATGTCTACTTCCCACCAACTCCCAGGCGAGGGACGAATGCCTATGCTACCCAGCATGATCACGTGTGATATTCCAACGGCCTTGAGCAGTGCCCCAAATAAGAAGCTCTTATGCCGAGCATCCAACTTCCAATGATAGACACCATTCATCTATCATGGGAGTTATTTCCAAAGGAGCCATTTCATGTCAAGATCCTTACTTCACAAGCGGAGCTCTTAAATCTTTGTTTTGATATTTTGCCAAGAGAGTTGCCGTTTATTTTCGAACGTCCAAGGGATCTTGTTACATCAAATGAGAGCATGTGGGCCCTGACCGCACTGATTGGATTGGTTGGTCAGAGAAGGACTAGGCCATCTCTTCATTGGAGAGAGCATGCAAGGCCAAGAGGCCAAGAAGCCATGTTGAAGGTTGAGAGGCCGCACTATGAGAGAGTATCTACCAAGAAGAGGGAAAAGCATAAAGTGAAGCTTGAGGATAATAAATCCCTTGTTGAAGGAGCCCACATCAGTTCATCCACTTCCTATCCCAGTCCATCACTACTCATGCTGCTATTCAGCTTCTTTTTATGGGCAATCCATTGGTTAAGGAGACGCCTTCCGTCGTCTAAATCTAAGCCATCAAGCTACTCTGCTCTAGGGTCCCTGAACCCTCACATTCCTTGTTGTCCGGAGTTTCCGGACCCCTACATTCATCCCTATCCGGAACCTCCAGACCCCTCCCTATTTAATTCAATGTCTTTATCCATCTCTCACCCCCATCCGGAGCCCCCAAATTTCTTATCTTATTCTCCATCTCTCTCAGGGCATCGCGCCCCTCCTTCCCATATCCATCCGGAACCTCCGGGCCTCTCCTTCTTTTGATTTATCCTCTTGTTCTTCCAGGTCATCGCGTCCTTCGTTCTTTTCACCCATTTGAATTACCTTTTTACATACTTCCCAGGGCATCGTGTCCCTCATGACCTTCTTCCTCCGGAACCTCCGGATTCATTTCCCCATGATTCTCCTCCTTTACGTTCGGACCCTTCGGATCCTCCTCTCTCGATTCATCAATTTCTGATTTCTCCCGATCCTGCTCCCGGGTTCGACCAGGTTCCTTCCACATTAACTTCCTCGGGCACCTGCCCATTCTCACACTGTTTCTGAGGCTTTAGTCCTCACTATTTTCTTTGATTTCTTCTCATCCTGTAAATTCTTCTAGGTATCTTTCACCTAAATCTGGTTTTATCCCCACTTATTTAAAATAAACCGCCCTAGTTGGAGGATTGTTGTAGAGAGGCCTCACTGGTGTTCTCTTAAGATGTCTTGATGACAATGAAGTCTGAAAATGTGTGGAGGAAGCACACTCAGGTGTGTGCGGTGGCCATGTAAATAGTCAAATGCTCGCTAAGAATATCATTCGGCAAGGCTTTTACTGGCCCACTATGGAAGAGGATTGTGCCATCTATGTCCGTAGGTGTGTCAAGTGTCAGCTTCACGCCGATAAAATTCATTCACCATCCTCCTCACTTCATCCAATATTCTCCCCATGGTCCTTCTCCATGTGGGCATTCGACATCATCGGTCCCCTAGGTGATCCCAATTCCCTCACCAAGCAGAAATCTTTCATCCTTACTGCGACGAAATACTTCACCAAATGGGCCGAAGCCGAAGCTTACGCGGAAATCAAGGCGTCAACAGTCTGTAAGTTCATCATGAAGAACATCCTCGCCAGGTTCGGCGTCCCAAGCACAATCGTCACCGACAATGGGCCACAGTTCTTTTCTCAGGACCTTCAGGACCTCTGCAAAAGGTACGCAATTGCATTGCATCATTCATCACCTTATTACCCACAAGGTAATGGCCAAACGGAGGCCACCAATAAAACATTGATCAAAATCATCAAGAAAACTTGCAAGTCCAGTAAGTTTTTAGATTGGCCAGAAAAGCTTATCGAAGCTCTATGGGCCTATCGCACTTCAATCCGTACCCCCACCGGGCAGACTCTGTTTGCCCTTACTTATGGGACGGAAGTGGTAGTCCCGTACGAGACTCTGATCCCTTCTCTCAGAGTACAATTGGATGAGGAATTTCTCCTCGACGAACGTCGCAATTCACTCCTTGCCCGGTTGGAACTCTTAGATGAGAAGCGGCTGGCCGCTGCCGAGCATGCGCGTGTGTATCAAAATAGACTCGCTCGCTTTTACCAAAAGAAAGTCGTTGAGAGAAATTTTAAAGTCGGTGAGATGGTCGTGAAAAGAATTTTTGTCAAACCTGGAGGGCCGCGTTCTAAGCTCCAACCCAATTGGGAAGGACCATTTGTAATT
This sequence comes from Amorphophallus konjac, assembly GCA_022559845.1. Taxonomy (NCBI): domain Eukaryota; kingdom Viridiplantae; phylum Streptophyta; class Magnoliopsida; order Alismatales; family Araceae; genus Amorphophallus; species Amorphophallus konjac. The sequence goes on from JAHNEJ010001305.1 coordinate 34,827, forward strand.
CAAGCCGTGTACCCTGGTAACGCCTACAAGCTAGTCAATGCCGAAGGAACCGAGTTATCCCACCCTTGGAATGGGCTTTATCTTAAAAGGTACTACCCTTAGCATAGTGCCAAAACGTCAAAAAATAAAAAAAATGATGAAAAGACAGAAAACATCAAAAACAACAAAAAATATTGAAAATCACTAAAAATATGGAAAATTCAAAATGCCGATGCCTGGTGGTCACCATGTAGTTAGGTCCCTGCATCCAACCTCATGTTAGGATAGGGCCCATTAAGGCTTGGTAGGCACCGGGTCTTGGTTTGCCAGAACCGTGGAGATCCCTGTCCGGCCACATCGGCCTATGCACGCTCAAAGGAAGCCAACATGTACTCACTTACGTATTTTATCCAAAAAAGTTGGTAGCATCACCTACAGTGGGGCCTCACCCAGAAGATCTCCAGAAGCTGTAATCTTTATTCTTTTCTCTTCGACCAAATGAGACAGTCGGCGCCCTTAAAACGCTGAGCATGAGAAACCAAAACTCAAACCCCTTAAGGCAAGAGTAGGATCCATTTCCTCGAGCATCGATCAGAGCACGAGAAGAGGGCAGTGTCCCCGCAGGCATACAAAAGGGAGCCCACAACGTCAAACGACTATATCTCCCTCGCAAAAAGAAACACAAAATCAAAATCAAGAGAAAAGCCTGGTCGTGACCGTGCCTGATGCGATAAATGGAACCCCTCAAAGCAAAAGTCTGAATCCACAAAAGGGGCCATGGAATGTAAATGCTCGAGATTTGGTCCGAAGTTGTTCGAAAGAGGAGAGTTAATGGGCCCTTATTGGCTCGCCGGGTTAACGGTTTTGCCGGTCCTCTCAGGAGGTTTACCCCATGCACTCTTCCTTCCTCCTCTAAAGATGAAAGCTAGATGGAGTTTCTAAGGGCGAAACCCGCCAAGGTTTGCGACCTTATTTTAATATACACATATGGTTGCCTACTTTGAAAAGCAAAAGCTATCGTTGCGAAGGAGTCTCTGTGTTTCTGGCCGGTCAAGACCCATGTTTACCACCTTGATGTCTTCTTATTTAACCTTGGGCTTAGGCCAATGCAAGCGCGTCACCTATGGGTGCGACGGCGTCTGATTCCGGGTCAGCGTCGCGCGATTGGTCGTTAAGGTTCCAGGGTGTTCCATCATATACCACCTAGGGTTGTGAGGAAATAGACCCGGGTCGGACAAATCATTTACCTCGAAAACTTTTTGGGTGAATCCCTGTGGTCGGAAGTGACTGGGAGCCTAAGCATGGCATGACGGTATTGTCATCAGGGTAAGTCTTAGCCGGCGGGATTATCATTCGAGGGGTCAAGAGGCCCAAATCAACCTAGATGTGCACTTAGGATACCTGGGAGGTTAGTAAGAAACCCCTGTTCTCATGTAGGTTAGGTGCCATTTGGATGCTTGCCAGGCGTTAGCAACAAAAAAAATGAAATGATAAAAAAAAGATAAAATGTACATATTTGTAAACAAAAAAATTGAATATAACAAAATAATAAAAAATGCCAAATATAAAAAGAAAAATAAATCAATTCTGCATGATTACATTTGTATGCAGCATTTCACTTTTTTAAACTCGCTTGCATTCGTGTGCTTGTCTGTCACATTCATCATCACCACATCTTTCCCTTGCCTTCGTTAATAAAGGCTTGGCCCCTTGACCTGTTATCAAGGACAGTCAAAGTAACCATCTGCTTATTGAGCAAGGGGCCAAGTCAGAGCAGAAATTCTGACTTGTTTGTTTCAGTGATGTGTGTAGGAATTCGAGGTAACAAGAGCAAAGGTGAAAACCAAACAAAATCGAACCTTTCATTCTATTCCAAAAATAAAAAAATTACAAGAAGTTCCACCCTCTCTCTCTGCATTACTCGTCTCGCTACTCTCCGGACAAAATGCTCTCAAGGGTGCTACCCAACTACGAAAAGCGGTACTCATACCGCTCTGTACTCCTCTTCCTATTCCCACACCCCGACGTTGATCCGTGGGGGCAGCAAAAAAGTTACTAACATGAAAGTCACGCTCTCGTGCTCTTCGGTAGCGCTCCTCACCGTCTCTCAGCCATTGTTCAGCGAGACCAAGGCTGGTTCGGAGTTTGAACAGCTGGGCCTCTATGGCCCTTCGTTCCTCCCTTTCAGCCAATCTGTCGGCTCTTTCTCTATCTCTTTCTCTCTCTGTCCGTTCTCTCTCACGGTCTTCCCTCTCTAACTGGAGAGTGATCCTCAGCTCTATGGCATCCCTAGAAGAGTCGTCATCTGGACGGCGTCGCAGTTCCTCCTCCAGCTCTACTATTCTAGCCTCCCTCTGCGCAGCTTGGGCAAGTGACTCTTGCGTCTCTTTTTCCTGCCAGATATACCATCTCAGATATGCGGCAAGACATAAATAAGGAGAACTCAACACTGAGACTCTTACCTGTATAGAGAGCATTCCTTCTGCCTCCGCGGCACGCTGCGTGGCACGAGCAAGTTGCTCGTGAAGCAAGTCAAGTTCTGAGGTAGGGATCCATAAGCTGGAAGAGACTCCACCGGCCCCCATCGCCGATGAGGCCGCGTCAATCTGGGCGCGCTGTAATCATGAGATGATAATTAGTGGCCGAACACCATGAATCTAGGGCCGTGATTCGGAGCGTGCACTATATACACCTACCGAGGCACTCAAGGCTCCACGTGTGTCACCCAATTGTTGCTCCGTCTCTGCCAGGCGAGATCGCAAGTCGCTATCATGGTATCACGGACATCCTGCAGCCATAAGAGTCAGCATTTCCACAACAAAATCAAAAGAGAGAGAAAGAGGAAAGGGGAGACCTACCTCCACAAGTCCCCGGGGTTGGAGCTGCTCTGCGTACATTGTCTTATACAGACGCAGGTAATCCTCGCTATCCTGCGCATGCGATTCCACAATTGTGCCACCCCGTTGTCAATCTTCATACTGTTCGAGGAACTGCACACGCCAATTAATGCAGGTTGCCAGTCCCCGTGTCTTTCTCCCGACGCGAGGTGGCGCAGCCGTATCCACCCATTCCTGAGCCAGTCCTAAAGTCCTCATAACCAATCGTAGCCGAAGCGGCTCGATTTCATTCAGGTAGTGCATCCACAGTTCCCGTCCGAACCGGGCACGACTTGTTAGAACCCATGGTTGGTCGACATCGACCATGCCTGAGTAGGGTCTCCATTTTACCTAGGTTAGGTTGTACATACTCGTTTAGCCGGTCAAAACCAAAAAAAATGAAAATAATTCCAAAAAAAAATCCCACCATCGCTGCAGGGAACTCCTGTAGCTCCCGCCTTAGCACCATCAGTTGGTAGGTTAGGGGTGCCGCACTCATGATGGGTTCCCACCGCCTGGCTAACGGCACCATCACTGGTCGCCAATGTCGAGCTCTCCCCATCGGGAGGTAATAATAGCTCCACAGCTGCATTAGCACATGTCATCAGTACCTTCAGTGGATTATTACAAAAAAACAAACAAAAAAATAAAAACAAAACCAAAAAAATATACCTGGATGAATGGTGTGAAACCACTCGCAGTCATCTCACGGTCCGCCTCTTGGAACAGGCCTGTAAACAAATGCGCAAGCATGGCAGCTCCCCAGGCGTAGTGCCCTACTCTTTCGAGGTCTGATAGCAGCTCCAGGAAACGACAATGGATACCGTCTCCTTTCGAGCTCAGTATCAATCTTCCCAGTAAAAAGAGGAGAAATCTCCTCAAATCCATGTTGGATCTTTCCCAATTGCCAAAATCTATACAATACACAGCACGACATCCTCTTTCCATCCTTTCCATGACTTCTTCTGAGGACTCATCATCCCGTCGATGAGTATCAGTGAGCCCTAATGCCTCCATAAGGGACGCCCTGGCTACCGACCTGTTCTTCCGACCATCTAGGTCCAACCCCAGTAGCTTCTGGGCACCTTCTCGGTAGTCAGCGTAAGTGACTCCGGTCACTGCCTCGCCATCCACCTTGAGGCTCGTGATTCGGACCACATCTTCCAGGCTGGGCACCATGTGCCCCCATGGCATCAAGAACGCCCGGCTCACTGGGTCCCATCTTTCACGCAAGGCTTGGATCAGGGCCAGGTCGAGCTTGATCGGCTCGATCTGTAGGAAGGTACCAAATCCCATCACGTCTAGCCTGGCCTTCTGAAAATCTGGGAGACCCCTGTATGCTGCCACTGCTAACTCCCATGAAATGTGTGATTTCATCACACTCTGCGCGTGCATAAGGAATGGAGAAGGGTGTTGTCAAAAGGAAGGAAGAAAGAATGACAAAAGGACGGGAAAGCTCAGCTTACAACCTGTGATTGGGCCCTTTCGCTGAAGTGCCCTTCGAGGTCCGAGAGCTTCCTAGAACTGCTGCCGCTGGACCTACTCCTCTTTGAGGAATGGGAAGATTCGCCCTCCATCCCGATCTCAGAACTCTGAGTTCCTTCTCTTTCGTGAGAATTTGTACTCTTCGAGTTGGCTCTCGATGTCCATTCGATGACGAAAGAGACAGGTATTTGTAGAAATGGGAGAAGTGCGGGCCAAGATTGCCTCCATCACCTTTAACGATAGCCCTTGCGATGGGGCGCCTGCCCTGCGGTCCCATGTGTTATTTCACCGCTCGCGTAGGGTGATTGATTGGACGGTGTAATATGACGACCCGCCCCCTATGTTGTCTAGGGATGCCCTATCATGTTTTGGAGGTCGTCCGTAAAATTTGAAACATCGTCCAGGAGAAGGGGTCAGGGCCGTCATTATTGGCTTCGACGACAGATTCCCATGGAAAAACGATCACAGCAAGACACGATCCTCCGTTTTAGGGCGGGGTCTCGGCAGACACATCACATGGGAACAGTGCAAAGGAGAAGAAGTGTAGGGAAGAAGGAACGCACAAGAGAACAAACAAGCAGCAGAAAATCAAATCACTCCATTCATAATTCTACATGAGCTGTCATAAACACCACGATCATAGAGAGGAGGCGGGTCCACTGGCTTGCCAACTCTCGCCATTATCTTCATGCTCGTCCCTCTAGGCGTCCCTCTCCTCTCCCCTGAGGTGAGGGTCCCTCAGAAGCCTTTTGGAGCCCCGGGCAGCAGCACTCGCCTCGCCTCGTGGCGCCTGCTCAACAGCGGCGACCCGCTGATGCTCCCCTGGCGTAACAAAGAAGCTACCCATATGAAGCTGGCCGGACTGGCGGAGTCGTGTCCCGAATTCTCGTGCCCTCTCATAGCTTGCCTCCATGCCCTCTAGCCTCTGTCCCATAGCTCGAAGGCCTAGCTGGAGCTCCCTCACCTGGACCTCCATGGCTCTTCTGTCCTCTCTCTCCTTCTCCCTCTCTAGCCTCTCTTTCCGCCTCTCTCTTGGCCACCTGGAGGAACACCCTCAACTCTAGGATGTCCGTATGTGGCCTCTCCTCACTGTGACGCCGCAGCTCCGCCACAGTCGCTACCCAGGCATCACCCTCCTCTTCAGCCCGGGCCGCGCGGGCCACCGCACCAGCAAGTTGCTCTCGAAGGGAGGCAATCTCAAGAAAAGGGGACGAGGAACTGGAAGATGCGCCGCCGGCCATTCCCACCATCGTTGTCTGCTGGGCACGCTGGAACAAACAAACGACGGCCGTCAGCTAAGCTCCAAATTTAAAAATAAAAAAATGCAGCACTTAACTTACCAGGAGCGACAGTTCCTGTTGAGTGACGGCCAGCTGCCGCCTAGCCTCTGCCAGTTGGGCACGCAAGCCGTTGATGTCGCGCGTATCCCCGGCTTGGGGAAGTCCCGCATAACTCTCTCTCTGCTGCCGCAGGAAGTCGGCACTGTCCTGCACCAATACGCTCCCTTGCTGTCCAGGGAGACGTATGCGCCAGTCCTCGAGCTTCGCCTTGCCTCGACTCTCCTTCCTGACACGGCTCGGCTCATCCGCGCTCGCCCATTCATCGGCCAAACCCGGGGTCTTTGCCATGTCCTGCATCAAAAAAGGGGGGTCTTACGTCAAAACGTGAGAACGCGTCTCCTGTCAAGGACGCGTCCATCATTTGAGTGCAACACTCGCCGAACCCTTTTTCCCTCTCACATGGCTCGCTCAAAACTCAAAATAAATCAAAGAGGGGAAGATCGAAGGACATACCGGGCCGTGTTCACCTCCCTCCGCGCCATCGGGCCCCTCGGGTCCCTCAAGTACCCGAAGGGGTCCTTCCTCTTCCATGGACGCCTCGCTGTGCTCTTGCGCGTCCCTCCTCGGGCGAGGAGTCCCTCGCCCCTCTATCCCTTCACCACGATTTGGCCCACCAAACTCCATCGATCGAGAAGTGGAAGAAGATGAAGATGGACGAGCAAATCTCGACGGAGGCGGACTTGTTTGCGGGCAAGGCACGGGAGAAGAAGTACCACCTGGCGCTTTAAATTTGAATTTGAAAGTTAAGACGCGTCCCCGCGCCTGGACGCGCCCAAAAGGAGAAAAGAAGAAAAAAGAAAAAAAGATGATCCCTCCGTGCAAGGCGTAGTTCCCTACTTTTCAGGGTAAGGTCTCGTGAAGCGTGCCTCGAAACAACTAGGTGCAAGGAAAGAAGCATGGGAGAGAAAAAGTGCACACGACAAAAAGAAACAATTTCATTTCACATAGTCAGTAGTACATCATAAAGTGAGGAGGGTGGGGTGTACACAAAAAAAAAATCAAAAACCTTGGGGCGTCCAGGCTCCTGGACGCCCCCATAAAAAATTTTAAAAATAAAAATTCAAAAACATTGGGGCATCCAGGCCCCTAGACGCCCCCATAAAAAAGTTTAAAAAAAAAATTTCAAAAACATTGGGGCGTCCAGGCCCCTGGACGCCCCCATTTTAAAAAATGTATATATATAAAAAAAATATATATATACGATCATAATATGAATAAATAAAGAAAAAATAAAAAAAAATAATAATAATAATAAAATGATAAAAAGGGGAACAGTGGTCCAAAATGTCAAATTCCAGATTTTATTCCATCAGAAAGCAAAGTGAGCTACATCAGGGGCTTAGGCGCTTTAGGCCTTAACTTCCCCAGTTCGATTACATAGGCCCTCCACAGCTCGCATTCTTCCCCTACATGCGCTAATGCCTTTCCCGCAACACTTGTCTTCCAGGGTGCTTTAATGGCCTTCGCTTCCTTCGCGTCCGCTTCCGCGCCCAACTCCCTCTTCTTCAAAGGAACGATGCCGGTTAGCAGTGGGAACGAGTGGCGTGGAATACCGATCTGGAGGCAGCACCGATGCGCGTTGTAAAGGACAAACTCAGTCGTGCCGATCAGTTGGAGTTCAGCTCCGGGAGAAGACCTCATGAGGAGTTCAAGTGAGAGTAGACATGCCGGTGCGCAAGTGAAGAAGCTTTGTGTCATGGTTCGAAAGTGAGACCGCCAGTCTTCACGTTTCTTCAGTCACGGAACACGGTTCGCCACGGTGCCACCAAAGCCTAACACATTGGCTATATGATAAAGGGGGCTTTGTTGGAAGAGCTTCGAAGCAGTCGGCATCCCCTCACGGTGGTCAAATTTAAAGTGCAAATCAACCCAGCAATTCAGAACAAGTGCACAACCGAAAGGAGGCTTACCCATGCTCGAGGCAGTAAGGCCACTGTAAAGGTAGGCAAGGACGGCGGGTCCCACCCTCTTTCCACTCCAAATCCCGCAGATGGCACTCAGTTGGCCCTCCTCCACTATGTTGTCGGTATAAGGAAACAAGAGAGCACCCGCCAGACAAATGGTGAACCCTTTCATAATTCCTTCCAAGTGGTCATCATCTGGTGACCCTCTCAGGGCATCCATGACCCATTCCGCGAGCCTTTGCAAATCAATTCCCTTTTGAGTGCGGACCTTTCTGGCTGCGTCGGGCGGCATGAAGCTTCCAAGGACACTCTCGGAAGTCCCCCTTGTCAGCATCCGCATAGCCTTTACCTTCCCGTCACTCTTGAATTTCTTCAATCCGAGCAGAAGTTCCACCTCCTCGAGGAGGATGGTCGCCTCGAAGGTCGGGAAGATGAAAGTGGGGTCTGGGGATGCCAGATCTCCACTAGTGCGCCCATAGCCGCCCAGTCCATGCGAATCTCTCATAGTGCTTGGCATGAATAAGGAGCCCCTGAAGATGCCACCTCGAGAGTATGGCCCTCATGCCAATGGAGATGTTGAAAGTCAACTTTGAGAGCCACGGCAGTTTGGAAAACTTCCTCGGGCCTGGGAAGAGTGGATATGGCTGGAAAGAAGGAGAGAAAGGAAAAGAGGTGAAAAAGCGTTCACGCGGAGAATTTGAAATGAATCAGCTTACCATATGCGACTGGATCGTCCCACTCAGATGACCCTCGAGGTCGGAGAGTCGCCTGATCTCACTGCTAGGTCTGCCCCTCTTCATAACGCAGGAAGACTCTCCTTCCATCCTGAAATCCCTAGATTCTCCTCTCCTTCTCCTCCTGAGCTTTCAAAACTCTCCTTGGTGCATTTGGATGAACTAGCCTAAGGGAGGTACTTATAGGAAAGGAGAGGTGCTATAGGACGAAACACGTCACATTAGTGGTCAGTCGTCAAGGTTTTGTCTGGATCCCCTTGTACTGTGGTGCGATTCTGTTGTAATTCTGCTACTTTCTGATGTATTTAATATATGTTGGTCTGTGCAGGTTTTACTAACGGACGTCTTTGTCCCATCTGCTATCCCACCTTTTGGGTGATTGGTCCCACCATATCGTGCATCATATTATGTGATATTATACGCTATTAGAACATGTCAAGGACTTTGTGACCCGAACGAATCTGGGGTTTGAGTTCCCCTTCAATAAAAACGGTGATGATTCCAGAAGAATTTGGGTTGTACGGATAGGCCGTTAATTTGTGGTATCATGGGGACGACGGTTCCGTTCAGTGAGTTGGTGCGTGGATAAACGGGCCCCGGCTCAGTATCAGCTCACCGGATCGGTATCCTGACCCATTCTTAACGAGTTGACAATATTATCCTTGGCTATTTTCTATTTTAGTTTGTTTTAAATTTTTCTTTAAACCCAGCATGCATTCATATAGGACTTTGAATTTATTGCGGAAGATCATTCAAGTGATTCGATTGTGAAAGCCGTTGTGCTTCAATTCTTACAAATATGAGATATTCCACTCCGAATGAAATACTGAGTTTCCTTGAAACGGCCCTACGCTGCTCTTCCAAAGGAGACCTTTGTTTAGACAGACCCTCAGATATTCCTTTACTTTTTACCTTGTTTGACCCACCTTGGCCGCAGCACTTCCACATTGGCTGGTAACCGCTCCCCAAAGGTGAAACCTGCAGGTTTACGACCCAGGTACTTCCACACCGAGAAGTTGGTCTCCTTTATTTTTGTGCCAGAGCGCACATCTCACCCTCCCTTATATCTCCGTCCAAGCAATCGTCAAAATTTGAAAGACCTTCTTCAAGGTCGCCTCATTGAAACTATAGGAAAGATTCCAAACAGTAATTTCAAAAGCGTGTCTCATCACACCTTGGCATCAACTTATCAGTCCGTTCCCACTCCATTTTCACTCCACATCGATTACGTGTCACTCCCTTGCAAAGCAGACGCCAAGGCGGGGCAGCTGTAGACATGTTATTCCTGACGTCTCCTGAGAAAATCTTATATTACTATACGACGCCCCGTAGTGACTTTCGCATTTTGAATCGCCAGAGTGCTTCCTATTCTTTTGTCTTCTTCCGCCTTTTCGGCATCCAAAAATCGTCTCGTTGCGGCATTCGGACGGCATCAACACCAATCGGACGCACCGGAAGGTTTCGAAACCAGGAAGAATGTCTGGCAGGCGGCTGTCGACGCCTTTTCAGGAGACCCGGGGGGGTCTTCATGGAGGCGTCCAGGCCCCTGGATGCCTCCATGACTTTAAAATATATAAAAAGACAAAAAACACATAAAAATATAATAAATTAATGGAGGCGTCCAGGCCCCTGGACGCCTCCATAAAAAACAAAATAATAAAAAATAAAAAATAATAATAATGATAAAAAATAAAACAAAAAATAAAATAATATATTTATGAAGTCGTCCAGGCCCCTGGACGCCTCCATCATCTTGCCCACAGGCGCCCCCGTCCGTCTGTCGGTTTGTCGTTTAAGAAAAAATCTAAATTTGAAGACGTCCTGCCAGCTAGACACGCCCATTCATGAATCACGGGCGTCGATGAAACCCACGCGTTGTGCCAAACCGCGTGCAGCTTTCGGCGGGAGTTCGGTGGGCTTTTATGGAGGCGTCCAGTTGCCTGGACGCCTCCATAAAAATATTCAAAAAAATAAATAAAAATAGAATAAAATATTATTTTTACCCTAATGAAGGCGTCCAGGGTCCTAGACGCCTCCATCCTCCGAAGCCCTATAAATAGAGACCCCCCCCTTAGTCCGAAGGGAGCTTCTAAAGAGGTCCGATAGGCTACCGGAGCCTAGAGGCTGCCGGAGTCATTTCTAACCCGTGAGGTCTTTTGTAGGGGGAGGTTCTGCTGGCTTCTCGGGTGCCCACGCTCGCGAGAGGAAGGTCGTCTTCGTCCACCGCGCTTCCACGTCGTCCCTACGCTGCCGAAGCTCCGCCGGATCTCGCCATCGGCACATCCAATAAGCCAATTCTCTCCCCTTTTTCTCCGTAGTTCTTTGCATTCATCATCTCGCATCCTCTATCTCCCTTCATAAGGGCACCTTCTCTTATATACTTCTTGCATTCATCATCGCACTTTCCTCCTACTCGAGTCCGAGAGGGGTTTAAAATCACACCAACCAGGTGTGTGTCTGTCACGATTTCGTTATTTTTATTGCAAGAGATTGATACTACACTGCCGTTTTCTAATTCGTTTATCTACTGTCTGTTATTTTGCAAGGGTAACTGAAGAAAGCCCTCTCCGTCGGCCGGCCGAAGGGGGAGGAAGAAGCAACCCGCCACTTCCTGCTAGTGAGGTAGGCGCGATCACTCTTTCATTTTGGGGTCCTCGACCCCTGGCGATCACATCATAATCTCGAGGCCGCGGCGAGTCATATCCCGCAATGGCCGTTTAAATTTCTGTCTTCATACTTTATGTTGCTCTTATACCTTCTATACTCTCGAGGCCGCGGCAAGTCACTTCCCGCATTGGCCGTTTGAATTCTGTCATGTATATATCTTGCTATGTCTCTTATATCTTGCCATATCTCTCTTCTGCAATACTCTCGAGGCCGCGGCAAGTCACTTCCCGCAATGGCCGTTTGAAATTCTGTCCTCTATATATCTGCTATATCTCTTATCTTGCCATATCTCTCTTCTGCTATACTCTCGAGGCCGCGGCGAGTCACTTCCCGCAATGGCCGTTTGAATTCTGTCATCTATATATATCTTGCTATATCTCTTATATCTTGCCATATCTCTCTTCTGTTATACTCTCGAGGCCGCGGCGAGTCGCTTCCCGCAATGGCCGTTCAAATTCTGCTCCTTTTTATATCTTGTTATATTCCTATCCTGCTGTACTCTCGAGGCCGCGGCGAGTTACTTCCCGCAATGGCTGTTTCAATTTTCGTTATTTAATTTCTGCACCATTCCCGTCCCCCGAGGCCGCGACGAGTCACTTCCCGCTATAGCCGCTTAATCCCCTTCTTTATCATATTGCGTTTGTCCCGCTCGCCCCGCTGGAGCAATTTCCCGTGGTGGCCCCTTCTCTCTTCTCTTATTTTTTTGGTGTTGCAGCAAAAGCCAGAAAACGAGCCCGCGCGCTCCGCATTCATTTCTAAACCACGTGACGTCGCTCACGGGATCTATTCACCCTCCTCCCTCTAGATCCGTGTTCCTGCACTACGGGACCCAACAATTGGTATCAGAGCAAGGCTCTGTTGTCCCTAGATCTTGCGATCTACAGAGTGATCCCAGTGCATTCTACAATCATGAATTTTTCTGTTGAACATGTCTCAATGAATTGTTTGCCAATCTTCACTGGTTCAGATTTTGATTCATGGCTAGGCAAACTGTGTATGGTGATCAATTCTATTAATCCTAATCTTTGGAAATTGATTTATCATGGTCCACACATATTTCCTCTAGATGAGACCAAGTGGTCTAATCAGGATAAAATGATGCACCATGATAATGTTACTGCCTTGAGTTTATTGAAAGCTTCTGTAAGTACTAACAAGTATCCATTTGTATCTTCTTGTAGGACGGCGAAGGAGCTTATAGACCAGTTGATTAAAGCTCAAGAGAAGGACATGTTGAAATGTCTCATGGCGGATGATGCTGATCAACAAAGTGACGAAAATGCAGAAGAGGTAGATTCTGATTCTGAAGAATTTACTCTTGATGATCTTGTTGAAGCTTATGATGAGTTGGAAAAATAATATAAGAAAGTCAAGTCAGAAAACAAAAAATTTAAAAAGAAATCTGAAAACTTGGTCAATGAAAATGGTTCTTGTGATAAATGTTCTGAGCGTGTTAATTTCAATGAACTTTTAGAGTATGATGTTGAATGTCACAAAGAAACCATTGCTTGTTTGAGAAATGAAAATATTGCCCTCAAGAACATAATTGATCAATTGGAGAAAACTGAAAAAGATCTAAGAAACAAAATGGAATCAAACTCAATTGATCAGGATATTTGTAATGAATTGATTATGAATGATAAACTTGCAAATGAAAATGAAGAACTTAAAAAGGAAAATAGTGCTATATTGATTCAGACATCTCTGGTTGAAGGCAGCATGAAGTTTCTTGAAAAAGAAAATATTTTGTTAAAATCTGAAAATGAAAAATTGAAACATCTAAACACAACCATGTCTAAAAAATTACTTACTTTTGAAAAAGGGGAAAGTTTGGTTGTTGATGATTGTGAAAAGATACATGTGCTAGAACAAATGATGGAGAGCTACAAAGCCATCAATGCCCAATTGAATGAAAAAGTCATTTCTTGTGATAATGAGATCATTTCCTATGAATTGCATATTTCATCACTTGAAAAGGAAATTCTTGATCTGAATGCTTCTTTGTCTAAGTTTGTGAATGGGGAAGAAAATCTGAACAAGATATTGAGGACTAAGGTGAATTTTCAAAGAGAGGGGCTGGGCTATAATCCTGTGAACAAAAAGAATTTTGAAAATAAAGTCTATACATCATTTATCCATACAAACATAGCCAGCACATCAAATGGGTCTCCAAATCAATCTGTTCCTCAAACAACAAAGAGATCAAATGATAGTCTGAAAAAGAAACAAAACTTGCATCAAAAGGTTAAAAATGTTGTTGGTGTCACGATGAATGCCATGAAAAATCATGTTGCACACACACATGCATCCACAAAGAAAATCTCATATTTTTATTGTGGTGAACTTGGTCATATGATGCATGATTACTTTTTGATGAAATCTGAAGATCTAGAAGCATGCAAGAAAATAAATGGCTTCACAAAGCCAAGAAAGTTTTTGAACACAAAAAGAACTTTTGATAACTCTTATGTTCATGCAAGAAGACCATTTGAAAGATTTGCCCCATTGAACTGTTTTCATTGTGGAAGGTTCGGTCACAGGATGAACAATTACTTTAGTTTAAAAAATGAGAATATATCTTCAAACCCACAAAAATTTAATGCTCATTCTTACAAGAAAAATCTGAAGTCTTTTGGTCATTGTCATTATTGTGGTGAATTTGGGCATACCATGCATGATTACTCCTTAATACATTTTGATGATATGCATGCCCAAAAACTGTGGAAGGCACCCTCTAGAGGTGCAACTAACCATCCGGGACTCAAGAAGGTTTGGGTACCCAAAACAACCAAATGAGAACTTTGTTGCAGGATTACCTTGAGGCCAAGAGGAAGGCCTTAAGTCGACTTGGCCAACTCGGGTGTGATGCCTTGGTTAACATAGGCTTGTCCTTGATTTCACTCTGATTTGTATGAAGAGGCAATCTTGCGTGTTTTATGTGCATCAACCTTGTCTACGCATGTGCTTAGACTTGGTTCTTCATTTGTTTAGTCTGGACTCTTTACACTGTTGGGTTAAACTTGAAATCTCTGAAGTGAACTTTGAACTCATGTCAGCTTGAGTGAATCACTTGTATTGAAAGCTGAAACTCATCATTCATTCTCGCAGCTCATAGGAGATTGTCTTGTGGAAGAAAAGCACTGAAATTGGCTTTCTCATTTGTATTGAGTTGAGATTGATATGAAATTGAGTTTCTGATATTGCAGGTTGAGAGAGAGAGAGTCATGTGTGATGAAAAGTCTTGAAATTAGTTTCTTCATATGCATTGACTTAATATTGACATGAATTGAGCTCTTTATAGTGCAGGTTTGATAATGACCATCAACCCTTGAAATCATGGTAAGAATTCAATGTTTGAATGTATCTCCATGTGCCTAGATTGAGTCTAATTCATGTATGGCTTTTCTGAGCTCAGATTAACTGTCTTAGGCAGTTTTGCATGTTTCCCAGTCGGTGTCGACACCCGGTGTCAACACCTAGTCTGGCAGATCTAGAACATGTCTACACTTTGGGTTTTGAAATACCCATCTTGAGGTCCGATTGGTTTGACCTTTAACCCCATTACCCTAGAGGGGTTTTGGAAGGGTTTTGGCATGGGGTTCTTGATCTTGTCATATCTTTATGTGCTGCCTTATATGAAATACGAATTTGGGATTTCAATGGAACTCTTTTGGCTAATATCATTCTATTTCTTACAGGAGAAAAAGAAAGGAGCTTGAGAGGATTTCAACACCAGATTTGATCCACTTCCATTGAGATTTGGAGCTTGTTGATGAAGAAGACAACAAGGGGAATAAAGTAAAGAATCTGAAAATGTCAATAAAGGTAACTCAAGACAAGTTGACACCCGTTTTATGACCAATAAGTCTGGTCATCTCTTTATTCATTATATATGATGCTCCGAGTTGTTCACTCTTCATCGAGTCTCTTTGTTTAGTTAAAGATTATTTCTTGGGTCTTTTCCTTGATTGGATATGACTTTTTGTGGCATTTCATTTGACTAAGGCTTAGCAAAACCTTCATTTCTTCTTTTGAACTCCATTGATAATAACGGTCTGCTCCAGGAGCGTTGTTTCTTTATAACGGGTGGGTCCTGGGCCGTTACTCTTTGAAGAGTCCTAAGGCTTAAGGTCTCGTTTTCAATCTTTATCTTTTGGCTTACACGTTGATAATAACGGTCTGTCGTGCAGCCGTTGTTTCATTGTGACGCCCCATGCCTTGGCCGTTGCTTTCTTTGCAGAGTCCTATTGCTTTGGCCTTCTTCCTGTTGATCTTATCTCTTTGGGATAAGGTTGAAAGTAACAGATGATCCTTGGTGCGTTATTTCCAAATGGCGGTCTGTCGTGTAGCCGTTACTTTCTTCAGAGAGTCCTGGCAGTTCAGGCCTTTTCTCTGCTACTCCGTGGTCGAGATAAGAACTTGGATTGGCGATATCTCTTTCAAATTTGATCCTCAGGACCTTCTGTTTGATTCTATGGACTCTTGGTGATATTATCTTTGAGGATTTGCTAAGAGTTATCCCTTTATCTTGCCGGATTATCCTCTGCTCGACCTGAGAGTTTGAGGGTCTATAAATAGAACCATTAACTTCATGGCAAAGGGGGGAAGATCTGGAGTTGGCGTCGAAGTGCTGCCGCGTTCTAGAGCCACGTTTGATTAAGGAGAAGTGCTTCTCATGTTCGCTTGCTGCCTGGTGAAGGGAGTATTTGTTCCTTTGGTTCTAAAGCTTATAATTGCATATTGAGTTTCCCTTCAATCTCCCTTTCATCATAAGCATTATTTCTCTCCTTTCTCCACGTTTTTCACTGGTTTTCATCATCCAAACATCCTCCTAATCTTTTAAAATGCCTAGAGGGGTTAAAAAACCAAAACTCCCCGGTATTCCCCTCTCCTTTTGATGATATTTTGTTTATTGAAGAATTGATGCTATATTGTCTAAAGGGCTAATTTGGGTTGTTTTGTTCTTGTCTTCCACTTCTTTGGCAGGTTTACAGGTTCACTAGGGCGAGGCCCAAGTCTTCTAGCCGGCTGGAAGAGTTGGAGTTAAAAGGATCCACACTTTGCTACTGCAGGTATTACGACGGCCTTGTGCAGGTGCGTCAGAGCCTTCCAACGGTCTATCGAGCGACCGTCACTTTCAAGTGACGCACGGGATTCTGGCCGTTACTTCTAGCTGACCTGCAGGTTCTCTTTGATTTTCTCTCCCGTGGGCGGGTGCTTCATCCACCTACTTCCAAGGTATTTTCAGGTCTTTGGCTTGTTTTTACTTTGGTGGCGATCACGACTTTCCTTGGTATTGGGCATTAGCTTTCTCCTTCATTGCATATCTTTTATTTCCTTGCTTGTTCCACCCCTCGCGGTGTGTTTCTATTTACTCCTTGCTCCACGCCCCGGCGTGTGTTTTCCTTTTCCTTAGCTTAGTCTGATTGAGATAGCATGCCCATGCTAGAGCTAGCTTTGATTGCCTAGGTTCATGATCACATGTTCATAGGTTAAGAGCAGATCTTTGATTATTTGCTTGTCATCTTGCTACATATCATCACTAAAACCCCCCAAGGAAAAGAAGATAGATAAGCAAAATAAAATCAACAGATAATTTTTTGGCGATCACGGTGGGACCACTTGTGCCAATCGTGCTTTTGATTCCTGTTAAACCTGCCATCATCTCTTGTGTTGTTCCCCTCCCGCTTTCCTCTTATTTCCTGTTGATCCTGGTTTTCTGAGCGCTCTGACGGCCTTGTGTCCACGCGTTGGAGTCCTCTGACGCGGGGTCATTAGACCGCCACATCTGCTCTGCCGTGAGAGTTTCACGGTCTTTTCCTGTTACTTATGGTTGATTTTGGCTCTCTGGCTCATTTGACGGTCCTACCTCCCCGCGTTACATTACTTCTGGCGGTCTGGTCTTCGACCGTTATTTTATTCTGACGCAGGGTTCCTCGACCGTTATACTCCAGACAGGTACGCATCCGAGGTGCATTTATTTCCGCAGTTTCTGCTGTGACTCTTTGCTTGGGTGATACTTGACTTCCTCCTTGCTTTGTTTCATATCTCCATATCATTGCATGCATCATTGTTTGTTAGATCATAGGCTAGACTTTGCATGCACTCCGGTGCACATAGGGGCATTCATACATTCATATCTTAGATTGCATTTTCCTACCTTGTCGTGAGGACCTCTCGTCTCCATATTCCTTGGGGCCGACTAGGAAATCACACCAGGGACCTCCATAAGTCCCCGCGAGCCGTGGATTCCCACACGGACGCCGGGCTGGTTGTACCTTTCCCACCCCGTGTCTAGGGTTGCATAAGTGAAGGAGTGATTACACTTAGAGTCAAGCCAAGTCCCATACCCATCTCCTGTTAGGAACCCATTGTTGAGGGCACATTTCAATCAATTCACTAAAGTTCCAAAGGAGAAATCACAAGAATTGTACTGCATCATCTTAAGCAACTTGGTTGACTTTGAGTGTCTTCACCTTTTATCACTTACATCTTTTTCTAAAAACTTTCGAGTTTGGTTACTCATTGTGTGATTGTTTGTGTTGTTTGTTTGCATTTTATCAAGGTTGTCCGTTGCATGTGGAGTTGTTTTCGTCCGTCCGACTCATCTCCTCAAGTCAATTCCTTCTTCAAGTCCTATTCCAATCCTCTTTTTGAGTCCACCATGGCATCCTTTAATCTTTCCCCGTTCCCAAGAGGACTCCCTTCCTCAAGGGCTTCTTGAAAACCCTCCCAGGGTTACCTCCTTTTCTTCTGGAGAGGGGACTGCCCCTCTTCTACCCTCCACTTCCATGGAAGGTGGTCAAGCCACCCCTTCTTTCTCCACTCCTTCCGCGGGCTCCATCCTTCAGATGATGGCCCAATTGGATCCGGCCCAACTCCAAGCTCTTTATCAGGCCATGCAAGGGTCCAACGCATCTCCTTCTACCATCATCCAAAATCAATCCAATCCTTCCATTGTTGGGCTTCCCATTCAGCCCACTCCAATTGATCTCACCCCGGTCCAACCACGGACCATCACTTTCGCGGGCATGGAAACGGGCCAGTCTTCCAATTCGGCCCAACAATCCTTCGATAAGGGAAAGTCGCCCATCCCCTCTTTTGTTCAAATGGATCATCACGTATCTACTTCGGTAGCTTCGCAAGTTCTCATGGGCCCTTCCGATTTCTTGCACCCTCGGCAAGGGGTGGCTCAAGCCCATTCTAATCTGGGTCAATCTCAGGCCCAATATCCTTCTTATGGCCCCCACATCTCTACTGTTCATCCCTCCACTCATGCTTATGGTCTTCCACCTTCTGCCGCAATCGTTCCATCTGCTCCTCAAATTCAATCAGCATCCTTCACTACCCCTGCTCCCTCCCGAGAGCAGGACTTGCTTGACAAATGAGCCACCATGCAGCAACAACTCGATTTCCTCCAGAAGCGGGTTGGCCCGCAATCTTTGGCAGATGTTCCTGTCCCGAGCTTCCAGAATATTCGGTTCCCCCCATAATCGGAACTCCCTAACTACCACAAGTACGACGGGAACGGCAATCCCTTCATTCATGTGAGGGATTTTCTATATGAGTCGGCGTAGTTCCAATATGATGATCGCCTTATGGCGTACTTATTCCGCCGATCTTTGGATGGTGTTGCTCTGGAATGGTTCTACTCTTTGCCGCTAGAAGAAGCTGAAAGTTTCAACGTAGTAAAGGACAAATTTATCCAGCGGTTCCAAGACAGGGTCGGCCCGGAATACTCATTTACAGATCTAGTAGCCGAGAAGATGAAGCCAGATGAGGAGTTCGCCACTTATGCAGACAGGTGGAGACAGATGGCTGCTAGAGTGCCTGGCCACATTCCGGAGGAAGAGAAGGTCAAGCTGCTCATTTCAAATGCTACCCCGACCTTCAGGAACATTCTGGCAATGAATGATATAGCTAACATGCATCAACTCTACAGCCGGGCGCGCTTCATACAAACCCAGTTCAAGGACTCTCCCATACACGCCCTATTTGAAAACCAAAAGCCCAAATATCACAAGAAACCACAAGGGCCGGTTACCGAGGGGGTCCAGACAAACGAACAGGTACAAGCCGTTGCCTTTCCATTCCAAGCCGCACCATTTCGCTTCCGCCAAAACCCCCGCACTCCACAAAATCCTGCTTCACAAAACTTTCAAGCCGCTCCACAAAACCCTCCGCCCGCCTTCACCATTCCACAAAACGCCTTCGTCGCTCCGCAGCAACAACCACCACCTCCGTAATTCCATAATGTCCCTCCACCCAACGGCTATAACAACAATCCAAACAACAAGCGCCCGGCTCCCAAGAGGGCACAATATCCTCCACTGCCAGAGACCCTCACGGATATCTTCTCGGCTCTTATGTCGGTGAATGCAATTCAACTTCCTCCGGAACGGCCTAACTGGAACCCAGCCGTTGATCAGACGAAATATTGCATGTTCCATAGGCAGCCAGGCCACACTATCGAAGGATGTTATCAGTTCCGAGATCTGGTATACGATCTCCATGAAGGACAGCGAATCGATTGGGCCGCGATGCATCGGGCCATTGTTGAAATCAAGGAGAAAAGAGGGCAGCAGCCGAGGCAGCAAGCACAGTAGCAACAAGCACCGCAGCCGCAGCAGCCACTACCACAACAGCAACTACAACAGGCTCAAGATCTGGGGATCCATCAAAATCTGATGCCAAATCATCCGCCGGCTCTACAGCAACCTCAGCCGCCTGCACCGGCTCAAGTGAACGTAGTTCAACCCCCGGCCCCTAGTGCCGAGTGGTCTTTTGATGACGATGGTGCCACACCGCAAGTCATGGCCCTCCACCACAACCACCGCAATCCTCTTACCCCCTCCTTCGTCCTTCCTTCACACCCAATATCCTCTCCACTGGTCCTCCCGTTTACGCCCGCTCCAACAAATTTACTACCACCCACCACTCCGTCATACCCTTCCCCATTTACCTCTGCCACCATCATCACGCCATCGCCTAACCTATCACCTGTCTTGACTCCTCCACCAATACTCCCTCCATCCGTACCACCCACCATCACCATCCCGCCTTCCATCAATCCTTCCCCCATCATCCGCTCACCACCACCCATTACCCCCACTAACCTCACATCCCACCTACTCATCTCCTCTACACAGCCTACACCACTCATCCACCCCGCAGGGCCCATCATACTATCCACCGATGCCGCGGCTGCTACAAGTTATGCTTTAAGAAGCGGGAAGATGTTCCATCGGAACTATCCTACTACTTCTAATCCCCAGTATTCTCAGTCGACGGTCGAGCAGGTAGAAACTGAACCTCTGCCGGGTACTCAATATGACTTGCTGCATCATCTGGATCGAGTGCCCGCAAAAATATCTGTGCTGGAGCTGATCAAAAGGTCTACCCTTCATCAGGATGCGCTGAGAGATTTCTTACAGAAGGTAATGGTCAGCGAAGATATGGCAGTCGACAGCTTACCAACGGCTCTAGCAACTATTTCCAAAGGGCCAGCAATCACATTTTCAGAATCCGAGCTAGCACTCCCGGAAGCTCGGAAAATGCCGCTCTGCATTACAATCACTCTGAACAAAGTCAGCATTGAAGCAGCACTGGTTGACACAGGGGCTTCGATCAATGTGTGACCACTCAGCACTCTGCGAGCTTGCAACATATCGAAGAGTTATTACGACCTACCCCGACCACTATAGCAGCATATGACAATTCAAGGCGAGCATGTCACGGGGTGGTCACTATCCAAGCAGAGCTCGGACCCCTTACAATGGCCGTAGAATTCTATGTACTAGACATCGACCCTATGTTCAAGGCTATCTTGGGTCGACCATGGCTGGATACGCTCGGTGCCGTGCCCTCCACCGCACATCAGTGCGTCAAGTTCCCTTTCCAAGGGAGGGTCGTCAAGGTCAAAAGCCTATCTACAGTGCAATCGGTTAAGGCCATTTCAGAACAGATTCTTCCTACACTTTGGCCAAGCAGCCGACCCGTCATATCAGTGCTGGATTTAAACTTCCCTTGGGCTTATACGCCTCCTAGGCCCATCACTACTCCAGTTAACATCAAGATGAAGCCCCAGATCCGGGACCCAAAAGGCTGGAACATTATACTGAAACTGGGCTACCAACCGGGGAGAGGCCTCGGTGCACAATTACAAGGAATGACCAAGCCCATACCCAAGGGAAGAAAGATGGGCAGGAGAGGTCTTGGCTACAAAGAGACCGCATTATCTGTGATGGGTGATTCTGGGCCACTCACCTGGGACTACCGCCAGCACTTTGTCCGAGGGCCTCTCCAGCCCGGCACATTGGCTCTGCAGCCAGCTCCGTTGGGGAGAAATACAGTATGTCCGATTGCCAGTCCTCCGCCGGCACAAAAAAGGCCAGAACATGATATGCTTGATTATGGTCAAACCCTTCAGGGGTTGTTTCATGAAGAAGACTGCCAAAAGAAGCAAGAGGTTCGGCTCATGCAATGGAGACCGAAGAAGCGGCCAGACGATGATCCACGGGAGGAGGGGAGCTCGCCGATTGTCTTTTCTTGGTCTCCCTCCCGCTTTCAATCTCTCCTCCAGCAATGGGAGTTCTTACCCCGTCTTCCTCCTATCATGGTAAATCCATCCTTCGTTGATCCGCCCGAGATTCTATTTGTTCCTTGCGCTTGCGGGCACTGCCCGCCCATTGATTTATCCACTCTATTCACTCCTCCTCCTCCCAACGCCCAACTCCACGAGATGTGGTTCTCATCTTCCGATCCCTTCTTTGACTGCATCTTCCCTGAGCTATTCCCTATGCAACTTCCGCCTCCTCCATCTTGCTGTATAGTCTCTGCTGATCTCCAAAAAAAAATGTCAAATTCAAAATGGAGGTTTCAGTGGAAGATTATGCTACCCTGTCTCCATCCTCATCCCAGGGGCACGAGTCCCCTGCTCCTTCCCTTCCACTAGGTCTCCTTTCTCCTAGGTTAGGATTAGGGTCTATCGAGTCTAGGGAAGTAGAATTAGTTAGGTCTAAAGAAGTAGGGTCTTGTTCTGGGTCATCCAACCCTTCCTCCTCTGATCCGGCCCGCTTGCGCGTCCTCCCAAATATGTTCTTGATAGGTTCTTGCAAGACCTAGCTCAGCGCTGTCATGCCCTTTTAAGATGTCCAGAATTTGTTGCTACGGCAATTACGATTGAGGATGAAGAAGAAATAGAAGGGGCGTGGGGCGATGGCGGACTCGGCGTCTATGAAATCCTGGGTGAAAAAGATCCGGTTAATGAGGACAGCGACGTAGATGACACTGCCGATTTGTATGCACAAGGACTTAAGAGATTCGACGAGCCGTCGACGGCAGTGGACGAATCTACGAAGGAAATCAACTTGGGAACTGAAGAAGACCCAAGGCCCATCATTATTGCCGCTAATCTCCCTCCGCAAGTAGAAGAAGATTTAATCAAAGTTCTAAGGGAGTATAGCGATTCCTTCGCCTGGTCTTACGAGGACATGCCAGGTCTTGACCCCTCTTTAGTGGAACATCGACTCGTGCTTAGACCAGGGGCAACACCTGTAAAACAACGGTCAAGAAGATTTCACCCCCACATGGCCTTGAAGATCAAGGAAGAAGTCGACAAGTTATACAAGGCCAGATTCATCAGAGTTGTTTTATATCCTCAGTGGGTGGCAAACATAGTCCCTGTTATCAAGAAGGATGGAAAAGTGCGTATTTGCATCGATTTCAGGGATCTTAATAAAGCATGTCCCAAGGATGATTTCCCGCTGCCTCATATAGACGTCCTGGTAGACAACACTGCCGGGTATGAAGCTCTGTCATTTATGGACGGGTACTCAGGCTACAATCAAATCCGTCTCGCTCCGGAAGATCAAGAGAAAACTTCCTTCACCACGCCCTGGGGCACGTACTGTTATGTGGTTATGCCATTTGGTCTGAAGAACGCAGGTGCCACCTATCAAAGGGCAATGATGGCCATCTTCCACGACATGATGCACATCTATATGGAAGCTTACGTGGATGATATCTTGGTGAAGTCAAGAACCAAGGAAGAACACCCCTCTATCCTGGCTAAGGTGCTGCAGAGAGCCAGGGAGTACAAGCTCAAGATGAATCCGAAGAAGTGTGTGTTCGGTGTCTCCTCAGGGAAATTGCTAGGCTTTATAGTAAGTAAACGGGGGATCCAGATTGATCCTAACAAAGCACAGGACGTCATGGATATGCCTCCGCCAAAGAATATTACGGAACTTCGAGGATTGATTGGTCGATTGCAATTCATCAGAAGATTCATATCCCAGCATTCTCAAAGGTGCCGTCCGTTTTATGAATTTCTTAAGGCAGGGGTCAAGTTCGAATGGAATCAAGAGTGTCAAAAGGCCTATGAGGACCTTAAGGAATATCTATCCAATCCCCCGGTTCTGTAACCTCCTGTCCCTGGGAAACCCCTAATCCTATACATCTCGGTTATTGAGGACTCCCTAGGGGCGGTCTTA
The DNA here is from genome assembly GCA_022559845.1 of Amorphophallus konjac. Taxonomy (NCBI): domain Eukaryota; kingdom Viridiplantae; phylum Streptophyta; class Magnoliopsida; order Alismatales; family Araceae; genus Amorphophallus; species Amorphophallus konjac. The sequence continues at coordinate 58,303 of JAHNEJ010001305.1, forward strand.
GCACAAGTGGACGATGAAGGGAAAGAGCGGGCTGCATACTATCTCTCTCGGTTGTTTAACCCAACTGAATCCAAGTACACCGCCATGGAGAAGACTTGTGCCGCCTTAGTGTGGGTAGCTCAGAAGCTGAAACACTACTTTCTTGCCCACCCAGTTAGGTTGATCTCTAGAATGGACCCGATCCGCTATCTCTTAGAAAAGCCTGTCCTTTCTAGTAGGTTAGCTCACTGGCAGAGCTTCCTCTCTCAGTTCGATATCACCTTTGTTGTTCAGAAGGCAGTCAAAGGATATGCCATTGCTGAGCATCTTGCCCATCTCCCCATTCCTCACACCGATTCCATTCAGGATGATTTCCCTGATGAGCATCTTTCTGTTATCTCTCATCACCCCTTCTGGTCTCTGCACTTCGACGGTGCACTCAACTCTCAAGGCCGAGGGATCGGTGCTGTTTTGCTTACTCCGGAGGGAGTGACCATTCCCTTCGCTTATCAACTTCGGTTTCCTGCTACAAACAACATCGCTGAGTATGAGGCTCTCCTGGCCGGGTTGAAGCACGCCTACCTCCTAGGCACGCGCTATTTAAACATTATAGGAGATTCTCAGCTCATCCTACGGCAAGTGCTGACCACTTACCGTACTCGTGACCCCAAGCTCAAGCCTTATCAAGATCTGGTCACGCTCCTTGCCAGGCAATTCCGTAAGCTGATCTATATCCATACTCCCCGTTCTCAGAACATCCTAGCTGATGCTCTGGCATCCCTTGCTTCTTCCCTATCTTTCCCTCTCAGTCGGAGCACTGAGACTATCGTCGTTCAGAGATTGGACGCACCCTCTCTTCAGGACCCTTGGTTCGTCAATCTTAGGAAATCTGTAGAGGCAAGAGCTGAGAAGGGAGATCTTAAGGAAGTATCTTTAACAGAGCTAGAAGAGATCCTGGACGAAGAAGAGTTGCCTTGGTATCATGAAATCGAGTTGTTTTGCAAAGAGGGATTGTTCCCAGAAGGGGCAACTGCTGAGCAACGCAAGTCAATCAGAAGAGCCGCCGCAAGGTATACTATTGTCGCAGGAGAACTGTACAGGCGCGCTACTAATGGGATGCTCATGAGATGCTTAGATGATGTTGAAGCTTGGAAGGTGGCCGAAGCAGCCCATTCTAGTGAGTGTGGGGGTCATGTCAATGGCCAGGCTCTAGCGAAGAAGATCCTGAGGCAGGGCTACTATTGGCCCACTCTAGAGGAAGATTGCTCCCTCTATGTCCGGAGGTGTCTTAAGTGCCAACTCCACGCTGATAAAATTCATTCTCCAGCTTCGTCTCTCCATCCTATGACCGCTCCTTGGCCATTCTCTATGTGGGCCTTTGACGTTGTCGGCCCACTCGGTGATCCTAACTCCCAGATCAAGCAGAAATCTTTATCCTTACCGCCACTGAGTACTTCACCAAGTGGGCTGAAGCCGAGGCGTACGCAGAGATCAAAGCTACAACGGTGTGCCGCTTTATTATGAAGAATATCATCTCACGGTTCGGAGTGCCAAGCAGCATCATCACCGACAACGGACCCCAGTTCGTCTCCCAAGAGCTTAAGGACCTCTGTAAGAAATTCAATATTGCATTGCATCATTCATCTCCATATTATCCTCAAGGCAACGGTCAAGCCGAGGCCACTAATAAAACCCTTCTTAAAATCATCAAGAAAACATGTGAAGCTCATAAGTTTTCTGATTGGCCAGAAAGATTAGTGGAAGCTCTGTGGGCTTACCGCACCTCCGTCCGTACCCCTACGGACAAACTCCCTATTCTCTTACCTACGGGATGGAGGCGGTGCTCCCATATGAGATCCTGATCCCTTCCCTTAGAGTGCAGCTTGATAAGGAACTTAATCTCGATGAACGTCGAGAGGCGTTGTTGGTTCAGTTGGAACTCTTAGATGAGAAGAGGATGAATGCGGCCGATCATGTATCTGTTTATCAAAAGAGGGTTTCGCGTTATTTTCAAAAGAAGGTAATCGAACGTAAGTTTCAAAAAGGTGATATGGTTTTAAAACGAAAATTCATTCGGTCTGCAGGTCCTAGGTCTAAATTACAACCTAACTGGGAAGGGCCGTTTGTCGTAAAAGAAGCTTATCCAGGAAATGCTTACCGTTTAGTAAACGCGGAAGGTGAGGAGCTCTCTCACCCGTGGAATGGGTTGTATCTTAAGCGTTTCTTTCCTTAGAGTCTAAACCATGCGCTTCCCCGGCAGCAAGATGCTCCTTCCTGTTTCACTAAGAAGGGTCCCGAGTAAGGCAATCACACACTACACGACATCCCTGGTCAGGTTTTCCACGTTGAGAAAGGACAACGTTTCTCCTTGGCCATGCTTTGGGGGAAAGTCAAGGTCCCTGTCCGTTTCTTCCTTCAGCTAAAACCAGGGGCAAGAGGTGAATAAAGAGGCGATAATCGATCCAAACACCCTCACGAGAGGAGGTCTCAAATAGGGGCAGTCCGTTATGACCTGACGCCACAAAAAAGCAAAAGAGACAGCGAAGGGGCAATCTTTATGACAAAATCAAAAGCATCACCTCAAAGTCGATGTAGTATGAACTATGAATTCCAAAGCTCCAGAAAGGCAAAGCAAGAAAAGCTAGGCATGACAAGAGTGGCAGTACAGTTCCCCGCGGGACGTTATGAGCCCGGTCGCATGCATGCCTAGGGTGGATTAAGGTTCAATGACGGACACAAAGCCCCAGCACAACAGACCAAGTCTCTAATGGGTTGTACGGAAAGGAAATCAAGTCTTAAAAACTTCTATATCTAGCCTAAAGCTTACCCCCCATATTCTGTTTTTCTTTTAGGACCAAGGTTAATACCCTGGGTATGGCCCTGGCAGAAACACCGTCATGACAATTGGACCTTGTCCAGGGGTTGTCACCTCATTGCACGCCAACCTCGGGATTCTCGATATCAACAAGGAAGGGCTCACATTGCTGGGGAAGCACTGGTTTTCCAAAATCTAAAAAAATTAAATATTTTCAAAATCCCAAAAAATATCAAATATTTTCAAAATCCAAACAAATTGAATATTTTCAAAATCCAAACAAATTTAATATTTTCTAAAAATCCAAAAAAATTGAAATATTTCCAAAATCTAAAAACATTAAATATCTTTAAAATCCAAACAAATCAAATACTTTCAAAGTCTCACAAAAATCAGATATTCTCCAAAACCCCCGAAAAACACCATCATGTGCATAGCATGCATTGCATTTTCATTATGTTTTTTCCGCCTATTTAATAAGGCTCCACCCCTTGACCAAATATCAAGAAACGGTCATTATCTACCTTACTTCAAGGCAAGGGGTTGAGTCTAAGAACGGATCTAACTTGTTTCATGTTTTAGCATGTGCAGACAGCAGGGTCAAGTTCAGGATTACAACTATGCAGTCTGTAACGCATCAGTGTTCGACCGTCACAGGTATCTAACGGTCCCCTCCTTGACCGTTAATTCTCTTCAGGCATGGGCTTTTTGTTCTGTCAACCGTCATCACTCTGACGGCCTGGTCCATATCCGTCACTTCTATATAACGGCCCATCGCCCATCCGTTACATGCTTCAGAGAGCAGGATTGATAAGGCTTCCACTCTGACGGCCTATTGTTAGGCCATCGTTTCATTGTAGCGGCCCACTGCCCATCCGTTACATACTCCAGAGGCTCTGCCTCTTCACATCATTCTAGCCAATCAAACCACAAAGCTCATGCTCATTCAACTAAGGCAATCTCATCTCATTCAAGCAAGCTTAATGAAACATGAATTCATAAAAATTCCAAACTCGGATTGTCAATTACAAACAATATCTCTCATGAACAAAAGGAAATCAAGGTACATTCAGTTTTTTATCCGCAAGAGGGCGGATTCTTCTCAGCTCTTTCACGTAATCACGACGTGCTTCATCGTTCTCTTCTACTTCTGCTTGCCACGGACACACCTTGTTGATCTCCCACATGGTCAGCGCGTTCCGGATCGCCCTTTCATCCTCCTCGGTCCCCGTCTTCCTAGGTAGAAGGGGAGGGTAGTGTGATAGTGCAGGAGCTTGGGTTCTTGGAAGTCCGATCTGAAGATGGCACCGGTGCGGGTTGTAGATCGCCATGGTGGTGTTCCCCACTAGCTGGAGGTCCAGGCCTTGACGCCGCGGTATTTTAAGAAGAGTGCTTCGAAGGATTCTTGGTCGCATGATGAACTTATCTATTGGCAAAGTGTTGAAGAAGAGGCGCCATTCATCCCGCGTTTTCTTATCCGCCGTCTTACATTCAACCTGTGAAGAGTATCCAAATGCCCCTCCAATGAAGAAGAGAGGGTGGCTCCCAAAGATTCGGCTAGTTGAAGTTAGGTCCTCCTTGTATTGGAATTTGACTCTTACTCCCATCCAGCACTCAAGGAGTATCATGGAGCCGAACAGAAGTCCTCCTAGGCAAGCCGAGCTGAGTCCTTCATAAAGGTATGAAAGGATCGCTTGAGAGATGGACATTCCCCGCCACAACCCACTAATAATGCTGAGATTTTGGGTGTCTAGAAGGTGGTCGGTCGTAGTGAAAAGGAAGACTCCGCATAGGCAAACCGCCACCGCCTTGGCTATTGCTTCGTGTCTCTCCCACTTGTTTTTACAATGAGACACTATCCACTGTGCCAAGGGTATCAAATGAATGTGGTGTGGGCTGATCATGGTCCTCACGTCCTTTGGATTATGGATGAAGTCACTCAAGATCAAGGACGGGTCAATAGGCTCTATTGTATAGCAAACCCGGTCTTCATCCCCCGCCTTAGTCTTAGGAAAGGCTAGGTAGGTCTCTACCTCTTCTAATAGGACTGTTGCTTCGAAGGAAGGGAAGATGAAAGTATGAGTTTGTGGATGCCATAGTTCTACAAGAGCTGAAATACTTGGCCAATCTAAGGATAATTTCTGGAAATTTTTGCCTAAAACCAAGAGAGGTTGAAGGTGCCAAGCTTTAAGGATGGATGTGACTTCTATAGGGAGTGCTTTTACCATGGGAGCCACCCACTTCAGATTAGAGTAGCATCTTGGACCAGGAAGAGGCTTGAAGAAAGAAGGAGAAGAAGAAGTCATAAAGAGAATTAAAGTGCAGAATTTTCTGAACTTGGATGTGTTGTTGGGAACTTACCACCCTTTGAACATTGGAGCTTAAGTGCTTTGGAATTGACGTCAACCGTTGGAGCTCTCCATGTTCTTTTCTGGCAGCTTTAGGTCCGGTGTAGACCTTCTCCTCCATAGCCATCACCTCGAAGCTTCTCTTCATCTTGATTTCTGCCCTTAGGAGAGGTTCTTCAGCCCTAGAGCAGAGGTTTTTAGCAAAGCTACGATTTTTGGTTGAGTTTCCAAGTTTTAAAAGCTTGATTTTGGCTTAGGAAGGATAAGACTTGAGTTGGAAGGCTTTATCTTCAATCTAGATAGGTTCTAGTGGGAGATTAAGTGGATAAATCTCGAGTTTAGGCTCTCACGGCTCAATCCGTCTCGGAACACAACTCAGTCTCTAACGGTCTATCGTGGGGCCGTCATTTGTCTCTAACGCGCCATCCTTAGGCCGTCGCATTTCCTGTGGGTTTGATTTGGCCCGACCCTGTTCTGTGAAGCTTAATGGTCTAGTCTTTGGCCGTCGTTATATTGTAACACGTGGACCATGATCCGTTACACTCTCGGTCGTTCAGATGTTGGCTTTTGGGTTCAACATTTTCCCGACGGTCTTGGATATGGCCGTTATTTCACCCCGACGCGTCTCCCGTGGGCCGTTGCATTTCTTGCTAGTTGCCCCGACAACCCATCGTTCTGCCATGATCAACGGTCTAGCATTGGCCGTTATTTCCCTCTGACGCACCAGAGGTGAGCCGTCGCTTTTCCTGCAGCTCAGATTACAAATTTGGCCTCTGTTGTGTATAACGCCCTTCAGCCAGTGCGTTATTTGACTATGACGGTCTAAACCTGGACCGTTACTTTCTCTACTGCTGAATTCAGGCAATTTCTTCCTGCCCTTGTGTTAGACCTGGCGGTCTTTCACACATTCTACAACTCATTCATCATCCACGCATTCTCATACATACTCCTTTTTTCCGCATACATGCATTCGTACATTCACACACATCTCTCGCACTCAAATCATCTGAATCGATCATTCATTTCTGCATTCACATTCAAACCTGCCAAACCATTCGTTCACTCATTCATTCCTGCATATTTATTCATTCACACTCATGAAACAAAACAAAAATGCCAAAAAAGAATTTCATTTTTCTATATATATAGTCATGTACAAAAATAAAAAAAAAGAAATGCATCATTCGGCCGGCTCGTTCGCCGGGCCGCCCTCCTCATCTCCACCCTCCGGCTTCCTTGCTGGCGGTGCTATGGAGGCACTCTCCTCCTGCTGTCCTCTCTCCACCCTCTCATTCCTCCGCTGGCCGGAGGAACTCACAAGGAAATCAGCCACCGTCCCGCTCCGAGCGACGCTCCTCTGTGCTCCGCCCTGCGAAACACTCCGCTCAGGTCCTCGGCCTATCATCCGGACAGTCCTCTCGAGGGTCCGCAGCTCGATCTTCATATCGTAAGCCTGGCGCCGAGCCTCGCGTGCCTCGGTCCGGTAGCGGTCTAAATCTACCGTCCCAACTCGGAGTCGCTCGATCTCGGCCTGTGACCGAGTCAGCTCCTCCCGGAGTCGCTGTGTCTCGGTCGTTGCTGCGGCTAGTTCTCTCGCCTGTAGGTTGCATTTCACATAGATAATCATAAAGCATTTAATTGGCATAATCATAAAGCATAAGCATTTTTTTAGCATCTTACCCGCTCCGCGAGGGTGGCCTCCGCCTCCTCGGCCCGGGCAACCGCCCGAGCAAACTCGGCCTCCTGCTCAGCCCTGCCTCCCGCAGGCTGCGAGGAAGACGATGGGGCATCCGGTCCCGCTCGTTGGGCTCCCTCGGCCCGCTGCATTTAGAAATCACGGTTAGGTGTCGTGGTTAGTCAGCATTAGCATCATTTTGCATTGCATAATCATAATCATTTAAGTCTAAGTTTTAGAATCTTACCAGAAGCTCCAGGGCGGTCCGGTACTCGTCCCGCTGCTGGATGGTGGAGTGGAGTAGTCCCTCCAGCTCGGCTATCCGTCCCTCAGGGTCTAGCTGCATTTAGAAAGCATGTAAGTCAGTACATCTAGCTCGTTGCATTTTGCATATAGAAAGAGTTTTTTGAGTTTAGAATTTGCATACCAGTCGTCGGGTACCTCGGTACACCCGGTCGCCATAGAGTCGAGCGAAGGCCTTCAGATATGCCTCGTCGCTCTCGTCTCGCTCCTTCACCGCTCGGCCCCGCCTATTCCAGTCATGGACGTACTTCGCTTTCCAAGCGCACCAATCCACGTTGCCACTAATGCCCCTTGCCGACTTGCCTGGGTGGTCATCACTGTGGCGTGGAAAGGTCACCTCGGGCTGGTGTAGTCCCCGAGTCCGCAGGATCAGCCTGTAGTGCAGAGGCTCGATGATGTGGATGCAGTGCAGCCAGATATCTCGTCCCCGATATGATAAGGCCGCCTCCACCCACAGCTGTCCCGTGTAACCCTCGCCGCGGTACGGGGTCCATCTCACCTAGAAACATTAAGTCCATTCGTCAGCATTCAGAAGCATTCAAGAGCATTTAAAAGCATTCAGAAGCATTTAGAAGCATTCAGAAGCATTTAGAAGCATTCAAGAGCATTTAAAAGCATTTAGAAGCATTCAAGAGAATTTAAAAGCATTCAGAAGCATTTAGAAGCATTCAGAAGCATTCAGAAGCATTCAAGAGCATTTAAAAGCATTCAGAAGCATTCAAGAGCATTTAAAAGCATTCAGAAGCATTTAGAAGCATTCAAGAGCATGTAGAAGCATTTAGAAGCATGTAGAAGCATTTAGAAGCATGCAGAAACCTGGACTTACCGACGTGTGTGGGTAGGAGTCCAGGTCGTCCTAGATCGTCCGGGTCAATCTAATGATCGACCCTGTGTCCCTCGCTACTGTCCATCGCCTCGCAATCGGGATGTGGCCGGGGTGGAGTAGTGTACCTCTCCCAATGCCCGAGAGATACATATAGCTCCAAATCTGCATTTTAGAAATCAAGTCAGTCAAATTGCATAATCATTTGCATAGCACTCTTTTGCATAATATAGAAAGCATTTAAGTTGCATTTACCTGTAGAAAAGGCGAGAAGCCGCCCAGCATCATCTGCCGGTCCGTCGTGCTGAGGGACTCGAATAGGAACGCTAGCACCACCGCTCCCCAGGCGTATCTCCCAACTCTGTGCAAATTTTCTATCATCGGAAGCAGTCTGCAACTGATGACGTCCGCTCGAGTCGCGAAGAGGAGCTTCCCGAATAGCAGCATCAGGAAGCGTCTGAGCACTCTGTCTCCCTCTGGTCCCGCCTCCGCCGCCACGTAAGGGCGCACCTGGTCTATCACTCTGCCCAGATGCTCCTCGGGTAGCTCTCCCACGGCGATCGCCGCTCCTCTCAGCCCCAAGCTCTCCTGCAGTACTGATCTCGAGAGCTGAGATGAGGACTGTCCCGGCCTGATCAAATCCAACCCGAGCAGTTGCTGCGCCATCTCCCGGTAGTCGCCGTACGTCCATCCTGTCACTGCGGCTCCGTGGACTCTCAATCCCGTAATCCTCGCTATATCTTCTAGTGTGGGGATCATATGGCCCCACGGGAAGATGAACGCCCTGCTAATCGGGTCCCACCTCTCGTGCAATGCGTACAGCAATGGTGTGTCCATCCGGATCACCTCGATGCTGAGCACCTCGGCGAATCCCATACTGGCTAGCCGTTCTCTCTGGAAGTCGGGCAATGCCTGGTACACTGCTCAGATCTGTAGCCAGGAGATCCGTGTTCTTTGCTTTCCCTGCATGTCATTTAGATCATAAGTTAGTTGATTGCATCATAAAAACATTGCATAAGCATTTTAAAATGAAAAGAAAACAAAAATTCAGAAATTAGAAAACCCTAAAAATAGTTTAGATCTCTGGTAGATGTAACGGCCCTGGGGTGGGGCGTTACTTGGCTCTGACGCACTCAGGGTGGCGCGTCAGGCGTGTGACGGTCGCTGGCAGGACCGTCACATTGTCTGCTATTGGTTTTTTTTCCCTTTGCATCCCCGTGATCTCTCACCTTGGCCAAATGGCCTACAATCATTCCTAATGGGTTCGTGAACCCATTTCTACCCTTCAACCCCGCATGCATACATAATAAAAATCAAAAAAAATCAAAAATTGAAGTTAGGGCGAGGGGGCCTACCTCACGGTCCATGCCCCTTCTCCTCTTTTTTGTTGGCTCCTTGGGTTCCTCTTCACCCAAGGGGGCTTCTTCTTGGTCCTCTGCAGCCGTGGGAGCTTCATCTTCCTCCCTTGGATCTCTTCTCGCCGTTTGTTCTTCTTCCACCGGCGGGATTGCTTCCCGTTCGAGTCGGCGGTGGAACCGCCGTATTGCCTTCCTCTTTCCTCTCTCCCTCTTCTGTGGAGGCGGCTGGGATGGCTCGTCGCCGGCCATGGTGGTGGTGGGAGTTGGTGATCGCCGGAGGGTTTCTCGGTTGGAGTTTTTTTGGGGTGTTGAATGTGGAACGAATGGGCCGTGACCGTTCGGTTTCATTTTTTTGAACGCTCAGGAAATGTGGCGGTCTATCGACCGACCGTTACATCATTCTGACGCGTCTGGATTTGACCGTTACATGTGTTGGCCCTGTTTTATTGAAGAATGTGAACCGCCTGGTTTATGACGGACTAGGGGTGGTCCGTTACTTGATGTGACGCACGTACATGAGACCGTTACAAACTTGCAAGTTTCTTGATGAATTAAATGGTCTAATTGATGTCAAAATGGTTCCATGTTCTGTCAAGATGTTCATTGATGATGTCTCTCGCACGTACAAATGGTTATGCCTTGATTCATGATCATATTTATTTTTGGCTAACCTATCTTTCATGAAGGAATTTATGAACAAAGTCACGCTCTGCCGTTCGTCAAGCAGGTAAGTCAGGTATTGTATTTCGTTTCCTTATCCTTTAATGCATTACTATATGTTATTTATGATATATTATCTCGAGAACCGGCTGGTCATTCATGTGTTCTGGGATCTGATGTTCCCCTTAAACAAAAATGATGATGATTTGAGTTCACATGTTTAATCGTTGGACAAGCCGTTAGGTTGGAAAAGTTTGGGGACGATGGTTCTATCTTGCACACCGTGGTTGCAGATGGTGTCCTGACCCTAATTTCTCCGGTCTAGCAATATTATTCTCGAGTATCTTGCTATTTTATCTTTCTTTTGCATTCGTTTTGATGATTTCTTTTCCTTTAGCCCAGCATGCATCATGCGCATTCTTTGAGCATTCATGAAGCTTCATCTGTTCAAGGTAGATCGATAATGGTGAATAGCTGTGTTCTTGATCTCGAATGTGGAGAATTATTCCACTCTGAATTAGAAGGTTTCCTTTGATCTCGTCGCTCGATTTGGTTGGATGATGATTCATGTCTGGAGTTTAGTCAGTTCTCTTTCCTTTCCGTTGCCTCCGGCGGCTAACCGTGTTTCCTTTCCTTAGTTGTTAGTTCCTCCAGACATGCGTCCTTTGGTTGGCTATTTCCTTGTGATCAGTTCGAAGTTTTCCAGAAAATTCCTATCGTTTGTTGGTAAAGAACGGGTGTCGTTTACCTTAACGCCCTCTTTTTGATCCACTCCACTCCACTTCCGCTTCATCTCCATGTTCCATTTCATTTCCGCTTGACCTCCGCTCGCTCCCCTGCAAAGAGGACGTTAAGGAGGGGCATCTATTGACACCCGTTTTATGACCAATAAGTCGGGTCATCTCTTTATTCATTATATATGATGCTCCGAGTTGTTCACTCTTCATCGAGTCTCTTTGTTTAGTTGAAGATTATTTCTTGGGTCTTTTCCTTGATTGGATATGGCTTTTTGTGGCATTTCATTTGACTAAGGCTTAGCAAAACCTTCATTTCTTCTTTTGAACTCCATTGATAATAACGGTCTGCTCCAGGAGCGTTGTTTCTTTATAACTGGGTGGGTCCTGGGCCGTTACTCTTTGAAGAGTCCTAAGGCTTAAGGTCTCGTTTTCAATCTTTATCTTTTGGCTTACACGTTGATAATAACGGTCTGTCGTGCAGCCGTTGTTTCATTGTGACGCCCATGCCTTGGCCGTTGCTTTCTTCACAGAGTCCTATTGCTTTGGCCTTCTTCCTGTTGATCTTATCTCTTTGGGATAAGGTTGAAAGTAACGGACGATCCTTGGTGCGTTATTTCCAAGTGGCGGTCTGTCGTGCAGCCGTTACTTCTTCAGAGAGTCCTGGCAGTTCAGGCCTTTTCTCTGCTACTCCGTGGTCGATATAAGAACTTTGATTGGCGATATCTCTTTCAAATCTGATCCTCAGGACCTTCTATTTGATTCTATGGACTCTTGGTGATATTATCTTCGAGGATTTGCTAAGAGTTATCCCTTTATCTTGCCGGATTATTCTCTGCTCAACCTGAGAGTTTGAGGGTCTATAAATAGAACCCTTAACTTCATGGCCAAGGAGGAAGATCTGGAGTTTGTATCGAAGTGCTGCCGCATTCTAGAGCCACGTTTGATCAAGGAGAAGTGCTTCTCACGTTCGTTTGCTGCCTGGTGAAGGGAGTATTTGTTCCTTTTGGTTCTAAAGCTTATAATTGCATATTGAGTTTCCCTTCAATCTCCCTTTCATCATAAGCATTATTTCTCTCCTTTCTCCACGTTTTTCACTGGTTTTCATCATCCAAACATCCTCCGAATCTTTTAAAACGTCCAGAGGGGTTAAAAAACCAAAACTCCCCGGTATTCCCCTCTCCTTTTGATGATATTTTGTTTATTGAAGAATTGATGCTATATTGTCTAAAGGGCTAATTTGGGTTGTTTTGTTCTTGTCTTCCACTTCTTTGGCAGGTTTACAGGTTCACTAGGGCGAGGCCCAAGTCTTCTAGCCGGCTGGAAAAGTTGGAGTTAAAAGGATCCACACTTTGCTACTGCAGGTATTACGACGGCCTTGTGCAGGCGCGTCAGAGCCTTCCAACGGTCTATCGAGCGACCGTCACTTTCAAGTGACGCACGGGGTTCTGGCCGTTACTTCTAGCTGACCTGTATGTTCTCTTTGGTTTTCTCTCCCGTGGGCGGGTGCTTCATCCACCTACTTCCAAGGTATTTTCAGGTCTTTGGCTTGTTTTTACTTTGGTGGCGATCACGACTTTCCTTGGTATTGGGCATTAGCTTTCTCCTTCATTGCATATCTTTTATTTCCTTGCTTGTTCCACCCCTCGCGGTGTGTTTCTATTTACTCCTTGCTCCACGCCCCGGCGTGTGTTTTCCTTTTCCTTAGCTTAGTCTGATTGAGATAGCATGCCCATGCTAGAGCTAACTTTGATTGCCTAGGTTCATGATCACATGTTCATAGGTTAAGAGCAGATCTTTGATTATTTGCTTGTCATCTTGCTACATATCATCACTAAAACCCCCCAAGGAAAAGAAGATAGATAAGCAAAATAAAATCAACAAAGGGTGAGAAAATAAAGTGTTTATTTGAAGCTCTTTGGTCTTGATGTTAATGCCATATCTTGACAGATAGTGATTTTGAAGTTTTGAATACCCTTTGGTTTCTTTTGAAAATGTGGATGATGAATGCTTGGCTGAATGGTATTGAAACATCTGAATAGTATATATGAGAGTGTAGCCATTGAATATTTTTTGCTAAACCCCCGATGTCAAATGAGAATACAACTGTTTCTGATCATCATTTCAATGATTACATGGTATATAAAATAGTGACATGTGGAAGGGCAGGTCAAGCCTGTCTGAAAGCTATCACCATGCGTGAGAATGTGTCTCCGCCCGGTACCATGAATCATCTGTGCTATGACATCAAACTTAAATGAATTTTCTGAAATCATGCATTGTTTATGGGGGAGTTTTGCATGTTGAAAAGTTTGAAAATTATGTTTTTCCATTCTCTCAGCATGATGATGCTATTTTTGTGGCTGAACATTTTGAGAATTGAATTTGATCAATGTTCCATGGTCTTTACCAATGTGCCACTCATCTTTTTGGATAAAAGCACAACTGTTTTCAAGAAAAGTTCACATGTGATGAATTTGATGCTTTGCATGAATTTTCTGAATTCTCTTTTCAAAATAAAATGGTGTCCTCACATTTTAACATTTGGTAATGCATGTCATGCATCAGTTGCATTAGGTGCATATGGATCACATTGCATATTTGCATATCACTTTCTGCATATCATTCACATAGTGTTTTTGGAAGATGAAGCTCATCGTGTGTCTTGTTGCATAGTTGGCATTTTCAGCATACAGATAGTGCCTATTTTCAAATGCATCATTTTGAACATTTCATGTTGCATAAATGTTAAAATGAATACTTCCAACAATTGGTCTCATATCTTTGGGGCCAACAATTCAAGAACTGAAATTGCATATCTTTTCATTTTGCATTGCATATGCATATCTCCATTGTATGCTTGCATGTTATTATATGCTATTCAACCCCTTCCTTTGAATCTTCTAAGACCAAACACTCCATTGTTAAATAATGTTGCATTTGAGTCTTAACAAGTGTGCTTCATGTCAAACTCTCAGGGGGAGCATTTCATGCTTGTTGCATTTATATAGGGGGAGCTACACTATCCTGTTCTAAGTTAAATTTTCTCCATACATGTTAAATCAAATTCGTACACTTCATGCACTTTAATGTGAAATTGAGTGTTATTCATAAGGATATAGGAATTTCATTTTGACACTCTAAAGTAATCCAACTTATCGCATGAATGATAAGAGACAGTTGAGGAAAAAGCTGCCTGCCTCCGCATAAAAAAAAATTGGTTGAAATGAAAGACAGAGCAATGCTAAGTCTTACCGAGTAAACTGGGCACATGTCACCTGAGACGTGATGTGGTTCATTTCTGGAAGTGTTGACTAAAGTATCTCTGTTCAAATGAGGTGACAAGGTTCAATATTCTGAGTAACCGGGGATTCTGGCATGAGCTCCATGTGTCTCCTCGCGTAAAAAGGAATTATTTGAACCTGATCCTTCTTAGAAAAATTCATATTGTCAGTGTGAAAATTATTGATGATAATTTGATGAGGAAGAGCGAAGCCTCCAATACACTGTTCTCCAGATTGAAATGCGGTCTGTGCCGTTACTATTGTGTTTAATTGAAAATCTGGTTATCCATATGGCTAAACTCCATTCTCATGTTACTCACTTGCACATGATAATTTGATTTGATATGTATTTTAAAATTTTGATTAATTGCTTGACCTGCTGTACGTCTTCTCCTATTTATCTGCACAATCCTCTAGGTGTAAACATGAGCATTCTGAACTTAATGACTCACTTGCACTTTTCCTACCCCTATCCCCTCACTGTAAATCTATTGGTATCACTTCGTGTGAAGGAGTTATGTTGCATGTATCTATAGATATCTGCTTGATTACATTGTATGCATTTCATGTCTCATCATTTTCATACATCATGTTTCATGCATCTCACAAGAAAACTAAAAATCTAAAATTTTAAAAATCAAAGCCAATCATCTAATGTGTCAATGTCAAAGGGGGAGCTTTGCATGTGATCTTATCTGCTTAAGTCATCAGGACTCGCATGAGTCAATACCTTATGGGTGTTTGAGTGCTTGTTTGCTTGGTCATTATTGTCATGCCATACACCATTTCCAATTGCTGCAACTTGTGAGCATTTGCATATCCTTTTGTCATCTTGCATTCTACATAACCATATTGTCCACATTTGTATTTCCAATTTCAACAATTGGTATCCAACAGTTCTGTAATTAGTTCATGCATATTGTGCATATTGGTTCTCTTCATAATCCCGTTGTCCATAGGTTCTTGTCATTCTGGATTCCCGTCATGCTCCCCATTTCTGATTATGTCAAAGGGGGAGAGAACATTATAGCATAATATTTTGTCATCATCAAAATGGGGGAGATTGTTGTGAATGTGATTTTGATGATTAGAAAATATTAATTTTGATGATTACAAAATGCCTTTGTTGCTTGGCCTTGTGCGTGAATGGTTATTCATGTCTTCCTGTGTATGAAGTTTGAAATGGTTGTGGAAATGACTGTGAAAATGATCACAAACTAAATGGTTGTGAAAATGCTCACAAACTACTTTTATTAGGATATCATGTCGATGCATTTGTGACTCTATAAGGCTCATATGTGCTTTGATGCTAACACATTGCATTGTATAAATATCATATTGAGTCTCATGTCATGCATGGTAATGCTAAATGATTGATTGAGATGCAAATACCATTGCTAACCCCCAAGGTAATGATGTGTGGATTGATGAGAGTTTGGATGATGATCAAATTGAATGTGACTAAATATTATTTTATGTGGCTTGGCTCCTTACTCTTTGAATTCCAAATTTATACTATCATGCAATGGTGAATGATATTTGGAATTTCATGACTCTGTGTATGAATGATTCAACCAATCAACAAGAAATGTTAACTCAGGTAAAATAATGAAGTAAGTGTTACTATATGGAGTTAAATAGATATCTCGTTCTTCCTTCACTCTTGGAATAAGTTCAATGATGTATTTTATTGTGAACATGATCATAGTGTTAATGCTTGATGTAAAGATCTTGATTTTCAACTAACCTCTTGCTTTATCATATTTTTCAGGATGAAAAACCATGGTTGATCTTCATGGGATTATGGTAATATTTAATCAATTATTTCCCATTGATTTGATGGTGTTTTTAGTTATTTTTCAGGCCCAAACAAGAAGGGGTCGACCCCTGTAACCTAGAACCAAAAGTGGTTCTGTTTGGGTTCTGGAAACACGAGGGTCGACCCTGGGGTCGACCCCTGTAACCCAGAACCAAATGTTGGTGCTGGTTGGCTTCTGTTTGCCCGAGGGTCGACCCTGGGGTCGACCCCTTCAGTTCCGACCTCCAGCCGCCACTTTTGACCACCGTTTTCTTGCTCCGAAAGTCTTCCAATCCGAGTCCAACTTCCACAAAACACTCCACAAAATGTGGATCTGGTTCCCAAGCTGTCTTTGACTGTCCTAATCAATTAAATAAACCCTAGTGGCTTTAAATAAATATGAAGCGAGGTGAGATCTAAGGGGCTGGTTGAGACATTCTAATTGGTATGTGTAGGTTCGAAGTTGTAGCTCCCAAGCCCTCTTCCACCTTGCTCTGAAGCTGAAATTGAAAGGAAGAAGCTTGAATCAAGCCCCAAGATCATATACAACTGAAAGCTACATCTGAAATCAAGATCCAACCTCTGTTCGTGCTGCATTACTTCACACTTGCTTCAAGTCCGTTCTTCATCATGCAGAAGCATTTCATGAGGGAGTTATCTTGATCTTTCACTTCTGTATCTTTTGTTTGAGATTGCTTAAGGTTTTGAATGGGTATCTAAGATGTGTAATAATCATTTACATGTTCTTTGTTCACTCTCTCTTGCATATATATATGAGCTGCAATTTTTGTGATACAACTTTTCTAATGCTTATATATTCTTTTGTATAGGTGAAGAAGAGGGGGATCTCTAAACCATTCATTTTCACATTCTTGATTAGAGATTAGTTTAAAGGTTGGGCTTATTATTCCGTTTATCTATTCTTTCAGGTGAAGAAGAAAATGGAAGAAGGAAAAGAGGAGTGCCTTGAGGAGAGGAAGAAGATGATGTCTAGATTATGATCATCCGTCAACGAGCAAGGAGAATCAGATTTTGCTGAAGAAGGGGGAGCCTTTTACTTGATGCAACTTTCCAGTTTCCATCTATATAATTTGTTTGGAGGGTCATAGCATATAATTGTCATTGCTTCATAAATATTTGAGAGAACACTTGGTGTGGGTGTTCGGAGAAAGGGTTCTCCGAGTGTGTGTGTTGTCATATTTGTGTCGATTTGTGCGGAGTATATCCGCGTGTATGGTTGGGAGTTTTCTCCCATGTGGTTGTGTAGGCATTGCCCTACGTGTGTGTGGACGGAGCTGTGTCTCCGTGTGAGGTATTTTGTTCGGGATGTGTTCCCCAACTGTGTGTGTGTGTGTGTGCTACTGTGACAGCAGTTTGAGGCAAGGCCTCGTGTGTGGTTTGCTGCGAAAGCAGCGTGTGTGTTGTTGGGGTTCGTCCCCGTGTTGCTACATTTTGTAGCGTGTAGTGAAGCCTCACCGGTTTCGTGAGGGGTGGACGTAGGGAGCCCGTCGTGGTCCCGAACCACCTTAAAAATTCCCGTGTCTTATGGTTTGATTCTTGTGATTGTGTGTTCACTATCCTATCTGTTTGTGCAATCGTGTGAGCTCGGTGAGATTGAGTGAATCTAGTTTAAACCTGTTTAGATTAAATTACTCTATCTTGTATATTCCGCTGTGTGCTAGTTGTGTTTTTAATTGGACATAGTTTTTAGTAGTAGGATCTATTCACCCCCCCCTCTAGATCCGTGTTCCTGCATTACGGGACCCAACAGCGGCCCTGTGTTGGACCGTCAGGGTGCTGTGACGGTCCAGCCTAGACCGTCAGGTGTCTGTGACGGTCCAGCCTAAACCGTCAGATCCTGTGACGCGTTTAGGGTAGACCGTCAGGCTCTGGGCTGCACCTGGGAGTTCGCAGTCCCATTTTCTTGTCCGACCGTGGTCGCCGTGCGACGGTGCCGGTACATGGGGCGGTCCCCGTACGTCGTCGAATGCGGACGTGATTTTTCGTTGACTTGAGAGTCTACTCCGTCAGTGACCCTCCACTAGTCGTAGCCTTCTTACACGCGTGTGGTCCTACCAGGGAGTGGTGGAGAGGCTACCCTGAGGACGGGTTTTAGACTGGTTTCCGTCGGGCCCCTCGTCGTTAGCCAGAGTCTGGCTACGGGGGAAAACCAGTCAGAGGGCCAGACCTAGGACGCATGGTCTGTGTGTGCACACGTGGTTGGGGGCAGTTGGACCCGCACTGACGAGCGTGACCCCAGCTAGTCACTTGGTTGTGGTACTTGTTCGGTGTTCGTGCCTCTGGTAGGCGCTACCACGTCAGGCAGTTCACCTGCGGTGCGGTGTAAGTCGTCAGGGGACGCTACCGACTGTGCTTCTAGTGGGAGGTACTCCTGTCGAGTCGGGAGTGTCAGGCTGTCAGTCGTCGCGACTTCGACCTTCGGGTTTCGTCGTGTTGACCGTTGCGTTTCGGTCTTTCTGCCGTGGTGCGTGTGTCGGCTTGCGTGCCGTGAGATCGGTGTTTTGTAGCGGCAGGGTTTCCTTTTCGAGGTACTCGCTTACTGCTAGCGTAGCGGTTTCTCCGTTCGCGAGGTAGGGTTCGAGTGATCCCTACTGAGTCTTGTTCCGAGACTCATTCCCTACGTGTTTTCACCGTGTTTCAGGTGAGGCGAGGCTTCAGGGGAGTTCATCTGAGACTCATCGCGGTTCAGGTGCCCATCGTTAGTGCCAGAGGTCAGAGCCGGGGTATGTCCCGTGTAGCTGTACTTTCTTTTCTTGTCTCTGTACTAGTTGTGGACTACTGTTGTTATTTTATTGTTATACTGTGGACCATGTAAAATGTTAATTTATTTCCTGCTTAATTGTTATAACTGTTTAATTTATGCAATTACTTGTGATACTTGTGTAGTTTCCACACCATCCTTCTAACCCTTCCGAGTCTTCGGACTCGTGGGTGGCGGTGCGAGTCTCGGGTTATCGGGTCTTCCCGGTAATCGAATTCTCGGGTCGTTACACTTGTCCCTTTCGCGCCCCCGCCGTCCTAAGGCGGGTACCAGAGAAGGAGCCGCCGCCACCTCAGTTGATGGTAGCGGAGGAGCACTAGGGGAGGCGCCTCAGACGAAGAGGGAGTCGGAACACGACTCCTAGCCGGGGTAGAACCTCTCCCTCTCTTCCTCGACCGGCAGTGACTGTCCATCTCCGCCAGCTCATCATCAGTCAGAGGGATTCGACCACCGCCAGCCATGACGAGCTCTTCACCAGCTGCACTAGAGGTAGCTTAAGGAGAACTCCGCCGAAGACTAGGCCCCCCGTTGGCCACGGATACTTCAGGCGAGCGTACTAGAGGAATGCCGACTAGAATGGGATACGGCAGCCTTCTCGGGGCGAATGCAACCTCGGCTTGGGGGGCAACGACCGACACCTGACCTGCTCCCGGGGCGACGTGGTCCATGGGGCGAGGAGCAAGCCACGGCAACTGGACGGTCTCGTAGGTCCAACCCTGCGCTTCAACCGCCCCTGAAAATAGAACAAGGCTAGTCAAGCACCAGTCACTACTGACGCGACCTTATGAAAGGGTAAAGCCAATACCCTGCGATAACGGGGGGCACAACCCCAGTTCCCGAAGCAGTGTCGGGGTCAGAACGAAGTCTGCGTCAGCAAGGGGATACCCGGAAACAGCCTTCAACTTCTGGCGATCCTCGGCCCTGAGAGAGGGCCTCGTTTCACGCCAAGTGCGATGACAGCCGCTGCACATCCAACTATCGGAAGCCTCTTCCTAGTCTTTCGACTTGACAAGGAATACGTATCGCTCCGCCTAGCCTTTGCGGTTGGACGCGGTATGGGAAACTGTGATGAAATGCTGGTGGGTGCGAGCCTTGAAATAGGCAAAATAGGTATCGGACGGGCAACTCTGGAGGAGAAAGAAGTATCGAAACAAATCGACACTTGGCCCCACCGAAGCCTTATGGCACGCATAGACAAACCTGCAGAGAATGCTGTAAGAATTGGGGGTTATGTCCCCAGGATGCCGCCCATAGTAATGGAGGACGGATGCAATGAAGGGATGAACTGGGATGCGGAAGCACGCCTGAAAGGAGGCCACCAGGACCATGATCCCGCCGGAAGGGTAACTCATTATGTCATCCCTCACGGAGGGGAAGATGATGTCATACTCGGGGGGAATTTGGAAGGCTTCCTGCAACCCATGGATCACCCTATAGGCCACTAACGGTGGAGAACTGGGTCGACTAGCGCCCGCACCTGAAGTGCTCGGTGCACCACCACGGTCAGGAACCGCCTCTTCCGAGGAAGAAGAGTCGACGCTGCAGTTTCTCCTACGCGGAGGCATGACTACAAGAGACGAAAGATGCAGGGGGAGAATGATCCTCACCAGGTAAAAGGAGGAAGACGCCTACAACGAAGCACGACAACCGGCAAGACGTGGGTACAGTTTGCGGGAGATTCCGCAGCAGTTCTTATAACCACCCACTTCGGATCGACGCTGCCCCCTGAAGGGTAGGGGAAAGGATGCCGGCAGCTACGGCGGTACGGCTACCGATGTCAGATGACCGTTCGGAGCCCACGCTCCCAGAAAGAGACAAGACTCGGGGTCATGATTACCAGCGTGGCTTCTGCCACCGTTAGAGACACCTTGCGCGCCAAGCCGGCTCTCGAAGCCACAACTCCCATTGTACGAGGAAATCGTCTTCGGATCCTACACTCCGAAAAACCCTCTCTTGAACTACTCTAAGCCCCCTGCAGAGTGCTCGGCAACTGAGAGTAGGGGGGAAGTGAGGAGGGTAAATCCAGTCAGGCCCACATTCGGCCCAATAACGACCGGCCTATGCCAAAGAGCTCTCGATAAGCGATCCCAAGAGGTGGACATATGGGGGTGGCCCACTAAGGTGAGGCCCAACCCAAGAGAGCATCGGATTCTACAAGGTGTAAGGGTTATGGTCCAAGCACAGTTCTCGCCGGAGAATACTCCGACGACCGACCGTTGCCCCCACGACGTCGGCCTTGACCCCGTAACGGGCGAGCATGCCCCATGAGCGCCGTAAGACTCGCCTAGGGACCGGCCGGCGCCGAGGCTATCGCCCCCCAATGGGAAACTCCCGCCAATATAGCGGGAGAACATTACTCTATTAAGGGGACCCTTCCCTCTCAGGGGATGAGGCCCCTCGCTCTAGGACAACCCATATAAAAGGAACATCGACAGAGGAGAAGAGCACGGTAGATTCTTCTGTCATAAGAGCTTCCTACTAAGAATAGAGCAATCAGACCTACCACGACGATAGAGAGGCTCCCCACTACGCCTAGAGAGAAACCTCCTCCTGCACAACCTTACCACCCAGCGAGTACTCTCCGAGTACCCACTGGGAGCGGCGAGCAGGCGTGTAGAGGACCTACAGGTCTCTCGGATCATCCACTGCGAACTCTGCTTCTCTCTCATTTTGCTCTTCTCTATTGCTCATTGATCCCTTGCTGACTTAAGCATCGGAGGGTTGTCCCCTGGGGTAACACCCGGGACTCCTTCTGACGCCTCTTCGATTTCTTAGTGTTTGCAAGCCTCCACGGGCGGGAGACGACTTCCCCAACAAATAAATAGAGAAGGTGATACGTGGCCTAGGAACCATTTTCCTGTCGCTACAAGGGTAATAAATAACCAACTCCTGTCAATTTTTACGCATTCCGGAGACGATGAATAAGACTTCTAATACTATTTAAGAATTACAGATAACTATTTAAGAGTGAAAAATAACTATCTAAAGGTGACAAATACATGAGGATAAGAGTGACAAATGGATAAAAATATACATAAGTATTTAAGAAGTATTTAAAAAATTTAACGGGAAGTATTTAAAAATTTTAACCGGTGGGACTCACGTGCAATTGACATGGACCAATAATGTATTAAACGGGTAATTTTTCTACCCATCTAAGGGGATAAGTAGCATGTCTCTTATTTTATTTTATTTGTTTTTTGGAGGGGAAGGGGGGAGGCGATGGGGGGTGGGGGGTGGGGGAAGTACTGTTTAATTAAGACCAAGAACGATCTAGAATGTCAAGATCGTGCTTACTCAGGTAACCTTTTTTGTAAATTTTGATTTTTAATTTAACTTTTTTTGAAAATTAAATGGAAAGTTTTAAAACCGATGGTTTTAAACCTAGGGTTTTCCTTTTGTCAATAGTTGGTTTTGGAACCAATAATTTTGCATTGTTTTACGTTCAAGTAAACTAGCCCAAAGGTAAATTTAGAAAGAAGTTCCTGTATGGTTTACTGTGAAAATATAGATGATAGCATATTATTAAGATGAGTAGGATAATTAGTATAAAGAATGAGAAGGTATATAGTGAAATAAGACATATTCTGATGGTATCATGTCTATGATTATCCAAAAAAATATAGGGATTTTTGTAACTAAATCATTGTTAAATATAAATTTGTACAAAAAAACCTCTTTAAAATATATTAGTAGACGTATCAATACGTAAAATCATATTGCATAAATATATCATTTTTATTTGTAGACATATCATTTTTATCAAAAATTTGTAAAAATATATGCTTAGATGACTTTACATGGTATTTATACACCAATTAATTTTACGTAATGGTATGATTATTAATATATTTTTTAATATATTTTTTACAAATTTATTTATAACAATAATTTATTTTTAAAAATATCAAAAATATAATGTGACATCAAAATCACACTAACAATTTTGGCCTCTGACATTTGGTAATACTTAAAACTCTTTTAGAATTAGTTTTTTTCCTTCGGCTTTCCCATAAGCTGGGGAGAGGTGTTCAATTAAGGGTGTGTTTGGTTGCACGTAAAATATATTCAGATGTAAAGTGGATTCCTAAAAAAATAAATTACACAGAAAACCAATAACCTAGTACATGAAAAGTATTTCCTTGAAAATGTTTTCGTTTATTTGTTTCCCAGTGAAATATATTTTAAAAAAATCGAGCATTTGTTTGTATGTAAATGAGTTTCATATTCTTTTATGTTGTGTTTAGCAAATTTTGTCGCACTGGTCGTACCAGTCATACCGGTCAAGATCAAGTACGGGACGGTAGGACCAGAACGGCACCGTACCGATACAAGTTGAAGGAGGGTTTTTTATTTTTTTGAATCATTTTTAAAATCTTAAACTTTTTTGTAAGTTTTCAAAAATAAAATTTTAATATGTGATTTTTTACTTATTAATGATGAATTCCTCCTAACCTTTCTAAAAATGAATGTATTTCTAAGTTATGTAGATATTGAATGTCGCGGTACAGTAACCCGATATCATTGTTCATATGTGGAATAGGCCTGTAATTTTTTTCTTACATCATAGTATGTAAATATATGCCTACGCTCCCTAATTAAATATGTGATTCAATATGTATATGTTATTTCACATGAGAGACTGGTGACCGTGGATCTATTGGAGGATGTATCAATCGCTCCCATGTTGAACCATTGTACGCATATGAAGTGTCCCCGCCCCCAGTGATAAGGTCTTCATCCAAGTTAACTTTCTCATCACGTTCCGTCACTGACTCGTCTCCAACCATCTACACCTTGGAGTCATCTCCCTCCCCCATTGTCTGTTGCACAGCTGCTTCGAGAAAAATATTAGGCCGTGGTGTCTCTCCTCATTTTTCCACCTCCTCATCAAGTTCTGTCTCACCATGCGGTTGTTGTTCTTGCAACTCATGAAACTACAGGGTTATCATCATCTTGCAAGTACACAACATCTGTTATATCATAGTCTCCATCTCCTCTCCTTGCATCCATTTGTACATGCTTAACCTTTAGCTCTATGTTATAATGAACATATATCATTTTGTCTAGCCTTATGTGTGTTAGCCTATTCCTGATCTTGGTATATAAGAAGGAGAATGTTGAATAGTTCTGCTCGCATCCACTTGAGGAGGATGTTTGGGATAGAGCTTTCATTGCAATCTTCCTTAATGTCGGTGCGATTGTCCTATAATTGAGTCACCACTCAGCTGTTAGTAAGGTAGAGGATGAACATTATAAAAATTAAATATAATAATTATTTGTCAAACCATAGAATTTGCATTATATAAGTAAATTACCTACATCATGTCTCATGGTTGGTTACGGCAAATGAACCAATTTCGGCTCTAAATATTTTCATCTACATTTATGGATAAAAATAATTAAATAATTATTTTCATGTCCAATAGGGAGAACTATTCAAATATATCGCATTCAACACATCAGCGGCATCTGTTGGGCTACGAGACAATTGGTCTACCACAATGTTAACAGATTCTATCAAAGTAATAGCATAAGCGAGACCGCGAGCATACTGAAAGGCTGGGTGTAAGTAGTACGCTACAATCACCGTACATTAAAAACAAGTTTATCATGTAACTGGGGATACCGACATTAGGGTCAAGTATGTTTACCTGTCATGTGAAGATCACAACTCATTTGCTTATCCCATCTATCCTCCACAATTTCTAAGATCGGGGGTCCATATTTCTTGAACGTTACAAGAATCTTCCGCTTTGTAGCTTCAATTTTGTTGTACACCAACCCCATGGTTGGTACTCTATCCCCTTCCACATATCTCAATATTTTATACAATGGCTCTATCAATAAAATTAATATCTTGATTATGTCCCAAAAGTTATTTGTGTTGACAATCCCTTAGACTTCTGCTCCTTCACGTGAAGTAGCAAAAGAGGAACACAACCAAATCTCACCCCTAAACATTTGTTTCAACCCATCCTTATGCTTCATAAGACTCTGCAAGGCGATGTAGTTAGTGGTAAATCGTGTGATGCTAGACTTCAACAGTTCGTCACCACAATACTTTCTCATCCATGTCAATACAAGTGTGTGGTTGTACATGTATTTTGTGACTTTTTGTGCCACCTCGACCATAGACTTCACTATACGAAGCTCACCAATCTTTTTCAACATCAGATCTACACAGTGTGCTACACAGGGGGTCTAGAAAATCGTATGGTCCTCATCAGCTCCCCCTATCTTCTTATAGTTCGAGCCGTTATCTGTGACCACTTAAATAATGTACTCCTCTTCGATCTCGTTCACCACTTCCTCCATCAAGGACAAAATATATTGATAATTGTGGACATGACCTGACGCATCCACCGACCTGTGAAAGAATGCATATATGTCATAATAAACAGGGAAGTTGATCAGGCTACTTTTAGTAGTGCCTCACCATTCATCACACATTAGTGTGACTCTATACTTAGTCCATTTCTGTTTGAAGGAGTTCACATAACTTTTGATCTCAACAACTTGTTCGTTAAGGTATATGCCGGTCAACTCTCTCGTTGTAGGTGGTTGCACATATAACCTAAGCACTTGTGCTTCTTGAGACATTGACTTGTAGTAAGGGTTGTTGGTCGCATTGAAAGGTAATCTCGGATGGTGTCACCATTTTGCAATAGCCTATCCGAGTTTCTATTTTGGCCCCTTCTGGTCATATGTATCACTCATCCTCATTTGCTTGTCATGTTCTCGAAATAGTGCACCAGACATCACATCTTCAATGTTAATCGATTGTGTCCTTTTTCTTTGTGAACCTGAGTCACAAGTGAAGAAACTCCTGATGTCCCGTGATTGTCGAGTAGTAGATGAACCACCACTAAATAATGCTCTGGTCCTTCCCACTTCACGACTTCGCACTCTCATCTCCTCTAGATGTCTTGCCTCTTCTCTACTTAAACGTACTGCCTCACGGAATTACGCTTCATATGGATCATTCATTGTGATATACACATTAGGCTGGTGAGTATAGGGTTGTTGTTCTTTGTCACTGGCTGTCCACGCCCATTCTTCCTTGTCACTACCGCTTGCTCTTCCGCTGATCCTCGCTTCATCCATTTTCTTCTTTTTTCCCTTCCATTGCATCTCAACTCTCTTCTCCCATAGATGCCAACCATTATAAGTTTCACATCTCTAGGCACATGGGTACAGCCAACAGTCTCATAGTATCCCGCACTTGCTCCTCCTACTAGGTGCATCTTCAACCGGGACACACCTCCTCTCCTGTGTTCTATTTTGCAGTAGTTGCAACGCTAGGAACTACAGTTGCCATCCAACATAACTCAATGCAACCATCCAATGTCATTTGGACGTTCCTTGGGAGCCATCAAGTGACCAGATGTGTCTCCCAAAATTTAGGAATTATAAATTTCTATGTGTAAAAAAATAACGAAATATAGTGTGAAGACACAAGTATTAATTCTAAAATAGGACCGTCGAATAAAATTTACAAATGTAAATTATATCTAACACATGAAAATTAAATCTAAAACATCTAAACATGAAAATTAAATCTAAAACCTCTAAATTAAATCTAAAACTTGGATCGCCGCCGTCGCCTCCTCCGCCCTCCCACCGCCGTCCACCGCCCCCGCCCTCCTCCGCCCTCCCACTGCCTTTCTTTGCCTTCCCACCGCCTCCCACCGCCCTCCCACCGTCCCCTTTACCCTCCTCGATCCTCCCTCCTCTGCCCTCCGCCCTCCCACGGCCCTCCCACCACCCTCCTCCGCCTTCCCACCGCCTTCCACCGCCGTATGTCACCTCCTCCGACCTTCCCATTGCCTTCCACTACCGCCTTCCGCCTCCTCCGGCCTCCCACAGCCAGATCTATCCGGTGGGAGGGTGGAGGAGGCAATGGTGGCCAGATCCCCCCCTCCCACCGCCCCGCCACCCCCCCACTGCCATCTACTGCCTCCTCCGGCCTCCCACCGGCCAGAGGCGGTGCATGCCAGATCTTGCCCTCCCACCACCCCCACCGCCCTCCTCTGCCTTCCCACCGCCTCCCACCGATGTCCGCCTGGCCAGATCTGGCCAATGGGAAGGCGGAGGAGGCTGTAGACACCAAATCCCGCCATCCCACCGCCTCCACCGCCCTCATCTGCCCTCCCACGACCATCCCACTGCTGTCCACCACCCCCTCCACCCACCCACCGGCCACCCACGCCGCCCTCCTCCTCTCTACAAAATAAAGGATACAAAAAACAATTACCTCGTCGGAGGCTTTTAGTCGCCGATCCCCCCTGCCTGGATGCCTACTGGCTAGCCTGCACCACGCCTGCACCTACACTTGACGTCTCCCACCGCCACTGCACTCGACGCCTCCACCCCTCGCCCATGGCCAACTTATAACGTCAAACCGACATGAGCTGGACGGCCCGCACGTACCAAGCCGGTCCCACGATGAACCGGTCTGGTACCCAGTGGGATGCATGGTCCCGTGCAGTCCAATGGGAACCGGTCGTGTGTCACGTGACGGCCGTCCTGCCCGCCAGGTGACACAGTTCGATACGGGCAGTTCACCCCATACCGGACTTTTTTGTAAAACCCTGATTTTTACATATGTTATTAACTACGTTATCATTGGCCCATTAAAACCCCAACCTTTTTAAATTACAAATTTGTCCCTATCCAACTTGCTTACTTAAAATGGCATGTAGCAAAAAATGGTATGTAGCAAATTAGCAATACGGTTTAATTTGAATTTTTTCCAATATTCACTTCAGTTTTTAAGAGAATATTTTAACACCTACTAATCAGAAACATTTTTACAAATACATAACTATGGGAAAAAGATAAAAGTTGAATGGAATATGAAGAGAAACATTTCATGTTCACCCGTGCCCTTCCCCGTCGTGGGGGAAGAGATGAACCACCGCGTTACTGCACGAGGTTCCATCATCTTATAGACTTATCTAGTTATTTAAGAGACCCCAGGGTGCTGTTTGACAACGTTACTCCCTTCAGATCTAGCATCAAACAAATAACTAGAATAAACTCCCATGACTCATCACATTACAGACTTACCCAGATACGAAAGAGACTATAGTCCAACTTTGTATCCCTGGTTTTATTTAGTTATTCCTTCTAATGTTTTTGTGCATATTGATGTATCTGAATTTTATGTTCAATGGGTATCTTCTCTCGGACACCAAGGCCACATCAATGCGCATATCTGCACGAGGATAAACCTCTATATCCCTCCTTAGCTCTGCTTTGGTAGCGGTTTAACACCCGTTTAACCCGAAGTCTGGACTGACTTAGTCCGTTTGGATTTGGCGGAGGTGAAATCTGTTAACACGGCTTAAATTTGGGTAAGTCGGTTTAACACGGCTTAATGTATCCCACCTCCCGAGCTGAGATGCTTGATCCCGTCACTCCATTTTACCCATTCGCCTCTCCTTTACGTCCCACCCACCCACCTACACCCGTCGCATCCGTTGCAGGCGGCAACCTTCGTCGTCCTCGAGGTCGCCTTCGTCTTCCTCAAGCTGTGCATCTTCTTCTCGCAAAACCCTTTGTCCCTCATCTGCGACGATAGGTCTGCCCCTCATTCTTCTTCCTCCTCTTGCAAAACCCTCCATCCTTCGTTCACGGCCGGCGTCTTTGTCTATCTCGTGAGACCCTCTTCCAAAATCCTCTTGCAAAACCCTCGTTCAACCGAGTCTTCGCCCCTCTGCAGGGTTGGAGGAAGACGATGACGGCCCTGGTCAGTACCTTCAACAATGGTCAAACCTATGCTTGCATGACCCTCCTTTCTGTCAGAAACGTACGGCCTCTGCAATGGTTCCCCTCCTCACCATCTCCTCTCTGTCAGGCGCTGCGTTCCATGGAAGAAGGTGCGGTAGCTGCAGGTGATTTTACAGTGTTCCATCCCTTCCAGCTCGCAGGCTTCACACCTTTCTTGTGACTCTATAGTAGCACGAAGCCCTCTTTAAAACTGACCCTTCTGCCTTCCATTGTCCACACCGTGGAGGGAGCTCACGCAGACGATCCGGTGGGGGGCATCTTGTTCCTTCTATATACCCGGTGGTGGCCAGGTAAGTGTATGGGCAACCCCTCTCTATGTGAAGGTAGCACGACGATTAGAAGTGGGTTTCTCCGATTTTCCATGGATATGTGATTTTCTTGTCATTTACGGAAATGATGATGTTCATCGTTTGATATTCTTGTATGCATGGAAATCATTTTCAGAATGGCTTAATACATCTCCATAATATTTTTTTTCCGTTCATGTCTTAATACATCTCCATGATGATCTATCTGCCGTTCACATTTTCCCCTTTCCGCATTGTGATGGACTTCCAACTGCAGAGCATCATCTGTTGGCACCAAGACTGTCATGGGATGCCCCCACACTTGTTTGGCCATTTCATTGTCCTTGCTCTTGTTTAGGTTGTCTTTTTAATTTCCCCTTGTCAGTGGTTGTAATCTAATTTTCCTATCTTTATCGAATCAAAAGTGACCATGCACATCAATTGCAACAATGCCTACTAACTGACATTCTGTTGCCATTGTTTGAAATATTTAATATATTTACTTTCTATACAGACTGTCTATTCATTTACTCTGAAAAATTTGTAATATATCAATAGATGTGTAGGTTTCTTCGTTCAATAGTTTTTGTGATATGCAGGTGGGTTAAGTTAGAAAATTTTCCAGAGTATGTTATCTTCCATTTTCTGGTATGCACATCAATTGCATTTTCTTTGCAATATATGGAGATCTCCTATTTTGTGTTAACTTATTTTTTTCATTTAACTGTGTTAATGGCTGTAATTGGGTTTTTCTGGGTTCAGAGAATCCTGTGTGCATGGGGATTATGTAGAACACATGCAGTTCATCATACAGTTGCCCTCCAAATGTTCGACCTTATAAATCATGCACTTTTGTGACTTCCACATAGCACTGTTATGTTTGTTTGTAATTGCAAAATAGTTAAACTACAGTGGTGAAAATATCTTAATACTAAGGATATTATTTTTAACAGAGCCAATGGCTGTAATTGGGTTTTTCTGGGTTCAGAGAATCCTATTTGCATGGAGATTATGTTCATTTGGTCATTAATCCTGCAGTGTATTTGTGCATTTGCTTATAAATATATCATTCTATAAGTGGTTTATTTGTTTCGTTGATTTTCAGGTATGCATGATTGTTCTGATCATTAACATATGCAGTTTCATATGCATTTGTTACCTGTGTTCCACCAATGAGTCATTCCCCATTAAAGTGACAGTAGATGTGTGCAAAGGGTAGACCATTACATTGGATGTCTTTAATTACTTTGAACAACTAATATCCAAAAACCTGGTAGAAAATAACTATAGACATTAACTTGCTTCCTCTAAATTCAATTGGTATGTCTAGGACGTAAAACCAGTGGCTACTAGTGGGGGTTGGTTGATAGTGGGAATCCCTGATCACCTTGGTATTGCAGGACATCTTTGTTGCTGCAGACATCTTATGAATATGTATTCCTCCGGTAAATGCCATCGTCATTGATTTCACTGTACTTCATGTACTCATACCACCCCCGGATGCCATAATGGATCTTGAATTCTTGTTGATAGGTCACTTGTGGACATATGAAATGGATAAGATCTTACTACAATTAATTAGGGAGGAGTTGGTTAGGGGTGATTTCAGCCTACCGGATGCATGGGGTTTTGTGCAAGAATCATTCAACATGAGGTCGGGCCTTAAATTTCTTACTCCCACTTGCAGCATAGGCTTGGTTTGTATAAGTGTTTCTACACCATAGCCAAACCGCTTGTATGCGACTGGGGTTTCAAGTGGAATGAGAACTCAAAGTAGATAGTTAGCAATGGCATATCATGGGACGCATATAACGAGGTCTGTTACATGACCAGCACAACCTTGCATATGATAGACAATGTCACCATAGAATATATGCTAATAGATTGCAATACTTTTCTGCAGTTTAATCCACTCGTCATGTGGTTTAAGGGAAAGACGTTGCCATTATACAAGGGTTTGGTACATGGGCAGATAACATGGGACTACAATAAATAAGATCTTTGAACAACTATGGCTCCGTAACTGAATAATTAGAAGCACGTTTATTTCCCTTATCCCATTTTGATTTTTCTAGTGTCTATGTTTGTTATGTGCCAGACTGTGAAGGGTTAGGACATTTGTTGCTATGTGCATAATCCTTCTTCTTTTTTTTTGGAAAACCCTACCTAAGAGTATTTTGGGAGTGGGATTCCCATCATACCGCTAGGAGGTTGATTTTATTAATGAGTGAACAAGAATGATAAAAGAAATTACAAGATTCGGATGCTAGGCAATCCTAGCTTATCCAGTCGGGCTGCACCCTGAACAAACTTGGGGAGCTCATGATAAGAGAAAAAGAGATTACATTTATTTGAGCAAGCTAAAGAAGCTAAAAATTCTGCAACAGTATTAGCTTCTCTGTATATGTGAAGTAAAGAATCCCTGTGTGAGAGTAAATTCCAAATTTCTCTGATATATGAAAGAATAGACCATGGATAGTTTATTTGTTTACTGACAGCTTGCACCAGCACCTTAGAATCACATTCAATCCACGCAGGATGAGTATTGATGGCTGAAAGGTATTTGAGGCCATCAAGGAGGGCTCTTGCTTCAGCAACAATGCTTGAAGTGGGGCCATAGTAATGAGAGAAGGCCATTAGAGTGTTTCCTTTAGAATCCCTGATGACTCCTCCCCCACCAGAATTTCCTAAACGCTTGCAAGCCCCATCAGTGTTAAGCTTGAGAGATGGCCAAGGAGGACATAGCCATTTAATTGCAATAACTTGAGGGACTTTTTTATTGGCGGCCTTAATACCAAATTGATCCAGAATTTTCCTCTTATTGGAGTGAGTTTCTTTAAGACCAGATAACTCACAGATTTCCTTTGCTTGAGTTTTTATCTTATGTAGTAGAAAATTCTTGGTTATGATCCGGCCTTCATACTTAGATATTTCTGGCAGACCACAATTCCCACATAGTATAGCCAATAGATGCCAAGGAAAACAGATCATACAAAGATTTAGAGCTGATATGTGAAACTAAATTTAGTATCCTAGACTTTGCAGAATTACCATCAAACAATAATCCTGTGGTTTGGAGATTTGACCAAATAGAAGCTACATTATCACTGCTGATAAATAAGTGATTCAAAGTTTCCTCTTGAGGCTATTTGCAGCAGTACCATTTAGAGCATAAATGAATTCCAAGCATCTGCATATTAGAATCCGTAGGGAGACACTTATTGATAATTTTTCACAAAAAGATGGATATCTTTGGGGGCAGCCAGGTAGACCAGAGAGATTTCCAAGGCAGACTTAATTGAGCTTGGTTAAGGCTGCAAGCATGTTTATAAAATGAGGAAACCATATAATGACCTGAGGAAGACAAACTCCAGGCCTCCTTATCAGGATATGAGGATAGATTGGTGTTCCTGATTGCTTTAATAATTTTAGCTGGCAGGAAAGTTTCAATGAGCTGATTTTCTTCAGCAGTCGGATGCATTATACAGTTTTTAACAGAAACACTTGTATTGTTGATAAGATCAGTAGGAACATAGGAAACCAGAGGTTTGTTGCCTAGCCAGGTGTCATACCAGAAGTTAGCAGAATTGCCATCCCCAACGATCATTCTTTTATGCTGTAATATGAAGCTTTTGGCCAGCATCCAGCTTCTTCGGCTGTGACCTTTCATGTTGCTGAACTTTACATCCATTAGATGGTTGACCCGGAAGTATTTAGCTCTAAAGTAATTTGCCCACAAGGAGTTAGTATGCATGGCCGTCCAAAGCAATTTGACTCTGAGTGCTATCTCCATTTGCCGGAGGGACATGATTCCCAGGCCACCTTGGCTGACAGGCCTGCATATAGTTTGCCATGATTTCCAATGGTGCTTATTGCCATGAGAAGATGCACCCCAGAAGAAATTAGAAAAACATCTATCAATAGCATGATGAGTTCCAGAAAGAAGGGGGGAAGAAGCCAAAGTTTAAATTGGAATTGAAGAGAGAACATGTTTGATGAAATTGAGCTTAGCTCCTTGGGACAGCAGCTTAGCATTCCAGCCTTGAATACGATTTTGAATGGCAGAAATGAGACCAGCAAAATGGGCTTTCTTTCTCCTGCCAAGAACTAAAGGGAAACCCAAATATTTATGAGGGAAAGAGTGACGAGAAAAACCAGTAATATCTACAATACGTCTAATAGTAGAGGATTCAGTTTTTTGATGAGTAAAGAAACCACTTTTCCCCATATTAATTTTCTGACCCGAAGCTCTTTCATAAAGTCTAAGCACCTTGAGGAGATTTCTGACATTAATATCTGCATAATCCTTCTTTCAATATGTGCTGTAATGTCCATTTGTTTCGTAATGCATAGTGGTGTGTTAATTCCGGACTTTACTTATTGTTTGGCTTTTCTTTTGTAACGCCCCGAACCGAAAGCAGCGGAACGTGTAGTTCGGAACGCGGCAGTGATATAGTCATGAATGATCAGAGCAAACATAAGACACAAAATTACACACTGGACAAAGTGGGCCAATTTAATCAAATATTCAAATTACATATCTTGACTCAACTTACATAAGTGTAGGAAGGACTCCCTATTACATTCTAATAAAGAGAAAGGACTCAAATAACAGGACGAGACTCAAAGAAAGAATAAAAGACACCGACACGATTATCCATTTCACTCTTCACTCTTGCCCTTCCCCATCTGATGGACTATCTTCAATGTCGTTTCCTGAAAAAAAAACGTAAAAGATAGACAGGTGAGTGAAACGCTAAGTAGGAATTACATCTCTCATCAAGCAGAATATAAGTGATTAGTCAATTAACGTATTCGTGACGATGCAATGCATGGAACTAGAAAATCATGAAGATCAATCTAATAGAAAAGATGAATATCAAAGTCGAAGGCGGATACGAGCTCAAGAGAAATAGGGATGAATTCCCATGCATAGTCAAGGACAAGCTATCAGAATATAACAAGGACAGATATTTAGATGAACATAACTTCAGAATTGGCCAGAATATAATAGAGTTCCAATAAATATAAGCAGAATTAACAATCTAACAGAATATCTAATTTATCAAAATAACCAAGCAACAAATTATCAGAATAACAGATTTAACAGAATTAACAGAGTTTACAGAATAACAGAATATAACAGATGTACAGAGTTTGGTGCAATGCCACACCCAGAATTCCCATGGTTTACAGAATTGGACTTCCGTCCTACCTGGCACTGAAAAGTCGCGGACCCAGAGCCCTTTAATATTTTCAGAATCATATATGGCCAAATACAGAGTCAAAGGGTTATGTTCTCAATTAAGAATAGATTCCAAGGATCCCAGTGTCATAGAACGCTAGAGAAAATGACCATGATTATGCATGATATCTAACTCGAGAAAATTCCGAGATGAACCGGTTAACAATACTTCATGTGGTCACTTGATCTTAAGGCAAGGTAGGCACGTAATCTTTCCAGAAATATCAATGGCATGGTTTTCCATTCTATTTGTTCAAAATAATCTCATGGCGTCCAAAAGTATGTCATGAGAACCGGTATACCATGTTTCATTAGAGTGACATGGCCATCAAGTAGTAACATGGGTTTAAAGGGTACAACCTGCTCGGCTGCCTTGAGGGAATCCAAGGCTAGCGGAGTCTTATGGAGGTCTCTATGATAAAGTCACCAGTCCGAAGGAACGGAATGTCCGACGGAGGGTTCATCTATCACCGAGAAATATGGGTAATCGTTAAAATAATGTAAAACGTGAAACTACGTGTCAAAACATAACTTACTAACAGTAGGTTATAGAAATCCACGAAAAACAAGAAACAGGGAATTGACGCCTTAGGTAAAGTCTTCATTTTGGAAATTGGCGCCCTCATTAAGGTCGTCAATTCAATAATTAACGACTATTTGCACAGTCATTTCATCCAGATTACTGTTAATTTACATCCTGTAAATACTTTCCAATTATAAAAAGGGCGACTTAGACCAAGTCCTCAATTTAGTAAATAACTCCCTTGTCAGGGGTGTCATGTATCAAAGAGACGGCATGATGTATGTCGTTATTTCCAATATCCATGTGTTTATGAACATTTTCATAATTATCTTAAAATTTCACAATTTGACGGCTGCGTGCGAGGGCGTCCATTCAATTGACGACATGGATAGGGTCGTCGTTTATTCTCTTGTGGCCAGATGATCACAGACACATGGATTTTCCAATCAGAAAACTAAAGACATGGATAGATTGAGAAAAATAACAGGAACTCACTAATATAATCATGCATTGGTTATCATATCAGGGTTTGTAGTTATTAATTTTTGAACATACATAATTATTAGTTAACTGGTCAATTGACGCCTGTTTGCACGGGCGTTAAATCAAAATGACGCCTTAATCTGGGGCGTCTTTTACTGTAATCCTTTAAACTTGTAAAACTTTCACAGAAAGCAAACTATAGACCTATATGCATGCTTGACAGGAATACAGAGGATTATTTAGCACTTGTTTAGCTATTAGAGAGATCACCTACAAGAAACTAGATACTATGAACTCGAACATGAGCATGATGTTTATGATCATAAGAGCATGTACCATCTTTGTTAATTGAGTTTAGTCATAAGAGAGAACACCTACCTTGGGTGTCGATTTTGGTTGTCAGACAATGAAAATTAGTGATGAGATATGTAATATTCCGATACTCTGTTTCCAACAGAGATCTTGACAGCAGTAGTATGAAGACGAAGCTTGGATGAATCAACAAGAGCAACAGCTCTTAGCAAAGGCAATAGCAGCACCCCCCCCCCCCTTCGGAAGAATTAGAGAAACAGAGGCTTCTCACGTCGTAGGATGAAGACAACAAGAGCGTCCTTCGTGGGGAAGATGAAGAACTGTGATGTTCTTCTCGTAGTAGTAGATTTGACGAAGAAAAGAGCCAACATGTTAGCTCGATAGAAGGGAGTATTTATAGGAAAGGAAGCCTAATGAGTTCTATTAGAACTAAAATTTCCTTAGTAGAGTCCTTACTAATCTTGATTATACACGTAGCAATCTCTTTCCCTAATCAATACTTATCCCGGATAACACCCCTGTTCGATCCAAATACCAATGGGTTCTATTGGAAATGACGCCTAGGATTGGGGCGTTATTTCAATAAGTGACGCCTATATACATAGTCATCAATTCTTTAATTGGCGACTTGCTCAGAGGCGTCCTTCATCTTTCAGCATTTGTTAATTTAAGGTGTAACGATCTTCCTGGATTTTTATCTTTTTTTCTTGATGTGATCTTATTTTGAAATTTTAGGGGTATGAGTTTTCTATTTTTCTCTATTTTTCCATGTAATTAGTTTTTCCAAAATTCTTTAATTGAAAAATTAACACTATTCATTTACAACAAATAACGACTTTGTTTAAGTCGTTTCTTATGGAATCAACGCTCATACGTATGGGCGTCAATTGGCAATTGGCATTTCTCCATGCCCTTCAGAAGACTATTATTGTATATGTATATCCCTGTTACTCTGCACAAGTCCATACATTCTCCATAGAGTCTATACATCGCATTCTTCATCAAAGTCTGTACATCCATCTAATCCAAGTCTATACATTCCACAAGCCTAAGCATCTAAGTCTGCACATTCCTAAGTCTGTACATTCTAGAGCATCTCACTCCCCAAGTCCATACACTCTTCAAGTCTATACATTCATTCTCCATGTCTATACATCCATTCTTCAAGTCTATACATTAATACATTCCCAAGTCTATACACTCATCTCCAAGTCTATACATTCATACATTCCCAAGTCTACACACTCATCTCCAAGTCTATACATTCATTCCCGAAGTTTATACATTCATATAAGTCCATACATTCCATTACACAAGTCTATACATTGTCAAAGTCTTTGCATTCCTGAAGTCTATACATTCCTGAAGTTTATACATTCTACCCTTCATTCTCCAAAGTCTACACATTCCTTCATCCAAAGTCTATACATTCATTCCTATAGTCTATACATCCATCCATTCATTCTTCAAAGTCTACACATTCCTTCATCCAAAATCTGTACATTAGTCCAAAGTCTATACGTAAATCTTTTATATATCCTCCCTTTATAATGTAATAAATGTGAAATATTAATTTTTTCTAAATTAGTAAAAAATATAAATTGACCATTTTCTTCAAGATTTAATGATTCTCAATTCAATTAAAATTATGTTGTGCATTAAATGGCTACTTAAAAATAATATGTTATTCTTAAATTTATTATAATATAATAGTAGTGTCCATGAGTTCTTTTGTCAGACTTATAAGGACGTAAGAGGGTTATGTACAAGGTGTGGGCCTCGTTTATTTATTAATTTTAATTTAGTTTGGATCTCTTTATATATCTATAAAAATTTATTATCGGAGACTTATCATATGTAATTTTATCTGGGGTGATACATCTTTGCTATATGTGTTATACTTGCAGGTGTTCTCCTAATACACCCCTATATAGGTCTCCATGTTTGTTACCCCCGGTGTATTCCCCATTGTCGTTTGTGTGCATGGATGGGTGTCGTAGACGGCATAGTAATGTAACTCCACCATAGACATGCACCTCAAATACTTTGGGTCATTCATTCGGATGAGGTGGCATCGTGTGCTGACCTAGTAGGTGGTGGGGCAATAATGAGTGGATCTTATGAATTTTATTAATGGTTGGCTGTCCACACGTGACAACCCCATAATAGAAGATGATATTGCATACTGTTGGAATCCCGCCTGAGCCCACTTATACCCAAACAATGTTTAGTAAATGGCATGTTTAAATGGTGGACGCTCCCACTCTGGTCGATGGATATGACAACTGTTGCATGTTAACCGTGGAGGGGTTTGAATTCCATTGAATCTGAATCTCGATGTGAAGGTATTAATGTATCCAGTTAACATTCTCATTAATCACATATTGTGTGCATCAATGTTTACTATTTAGTATGACAAATGCATTTTTTCAGGGCAAAGGCAATTTGAAGTGCCTTAAATGTGAAGGTCTGTATAAAGGTTAGTCACCATCTTCTTCCATTATTACTAAGGTAATGTGAATTTGATGTGCATTAACATAGTCTTTATACCCTGTTCTGCAGAGTGTTTAGGAACACAGGATTGTCAACTGTTAATAAGGCAATGGGAATCTGATGTCCATTTATTAGCTGTCCAAGACTTTCCCAGTCACGATGCAATGGAGGCCGACCCTACTGTTATCCATCAGAGTACAATGATAAATTGATACTACTGTAATTTTGGGGTTACGCTTCTTCTTTTGCATTTCTGGCTTGTATCCTGTGGACACTAAAAATTCTCACCCCATGTTTATGTGCATGGGAATAAAGAAGAGAAGAAGAGAGAAAAGAAGATGAAACGAAGAAAAGAAAAAAAGAAAAAAATACCCTGAAGTGCCCCAGCGGCACACTCCCAGTTGCCCCCAGCGGCACGCTCCTGTGCCTCCAGCGGCACACCCTCAAGGCCCCGCCAGCGGCACAACAGCTCAGCATGCCTTTCAACGGCACAGTCTTCATGCCCTTTAGCGGCACAATTTTCCAGCCCTCCAGCGGCACGGCTCCACGGTCTTCCACCGGCACAGCGCTCCACCCGTTCAGCGGCACACTTCGGTGCGCAGCCAGCAAGCAACCTCTAACACCACGCCCTATGATCCTCGGCGCGCAGCAGGGCTAGCCGAGGTGTCGTCCCCTCCCGAAGGCACGACAGCTACCCCCTGCCACCAAGGACGAAGGAGTCAACTCCCATTTAATGCCCGTCAACTTCGGACGCTTCCCGCCTTCGGAAGCTCTCGCCGTGGGAGATATAAAAAGCCTCCGCTGCTCCAGAAGATAGGGGGAGGGAGACGAAGAAGAGAAGAAAAAAAAGAAGAAGAGGAGGAGGGGAGGCTCCGGCTCCCCCCTGCTGCTCCGTCTACCGCTGTCCGTGCGAAGAGAAAGAGAAGAAGAAGAAGAGAAGAAGAGGAGCCTGCCGCTTTGACCACCAGCGCCTGAGTGAAGAGAAAGAAGATAGAAGAGAAGAAGATAGAGGAGAAGAAGAAAAGAGGAGTGAGTGAAGAGAGGGAGTGAGGTCTGGGAGGAGAGGAGCTGGTGTTCCATTCCCCCCCCCCACCATATCTTGTTCTTTCTTGCTTCCCTTTTTTCCCCGTTTTCCTTTTGTTACAATGTATTAGTCCCCTCGAGACATTCCTCTTGTGAGAATAGAATTAGAAGGCTTGCGAATATTTTTGATGTCTTTCTAAGACATTTCTTGCGTGTTTGCATCCCTTGGTATTTTCCTCTTCTTCCCCATCGGTTTGGCCTCCGGCAGTGAGCTTTCCCCCATTGGCATAGCTCCTTCGTAGGGGCCTCTGGCCCTCACCCTCGCCCCTTCAGCCTGACCACCCCCAGCTGTGCCCCCAGCGGCACACCCCAGTTGTGCCCCCAGCGGCACACCCCCAGCTGTGCCCCCAGCGGCCCCAGTGGCACACCCCAACCAGCCTCCATCGGCACACCCAATCTCCCCCGGCCAGTTCAGCCCGGCACACCTAGCCATTGCTTCCCCGGTGCATTTGTGACCTGTGTCAACATAGTGGCTTCTCGTTCGGTGTTTTATTCGAGCTTTCCGAAGTTTTATTAAAGGTGTTACTGCCCTCGGCACGCACCTCAAATTGTCGGGTTCCGCCACTCCATGTGGGCGCGTTCCTTGTATCTCCCTTACGCCCCGGGTCAAGGGGAGATGCTGCCGAATTTTTATTAAAAGTAATGCCATGATAAAAGACAAAGTGAAGTAACTAATGAACGAACAAATAATGATAAGACATCCTAATCAAAACAATGGAACCGTACGAGACTCAGAGGATTGGGCTGCTGAACATGGCCCCGGACTTAACCACCCAATGAAGAATTGAGAACCTGGCTACCCAAAACTCCTCCATCTGAACTTCATATGCCAAAAGGGACCCTTTTTCAGTCCTCACACCAGCCCATCCTTCTCCCCTGGCCTTCAACGGCACACTCTCCACCAACCTCCAGCGGCACACTCCCTTTGTAATATCCCGGACCTTTCGGATCCTTCTTCATGGGTCCCGGACCTAGTTTTCGGAGTGTCCGGCTCCGTTGTGTCCGAAATTTCGTTTCGGACATCTTTCGTGTTCGGATCGGCGCGATCCGGAGTCGTTTCGGAGGCCCGGAGGCGTTCCGCGGCTTTTTCCGCGCGTGTTTTCCGATTTCCGGTGTGTGTTTCGGCTTTTTCTTCGGACGCTCGCTGCGGGCGAACCGGGCAGTTCCCCGAGGCACGAGTGGTACCGTTGCGATCGGTGCGTTCCGAGGATTCCGGAAATGTATTTTTCTAATTTTCGGTATTTTTCCGAAAAATCGGATTTTCTATATATTCCCATTTTCTTTTCTTTTCTTTTTCTTCTTTTCTCTTTTCTTCTTCTTCCTCCTTCCTCCTCCACCGTGTCTCCCTCCCTCTCCCTCTCTTCCTCCCGGTTGGCCACGGCGAGCTCCCCTCCGGCTGCAGACGGCGGCGGGGCGACGGCGCGGTGACGTGGGCGGCGGCGAGGCGATCGTGCGGGCATACGGCGAGCGTGGGAGGCGTGGAGAGGCGAGATTCTAGCGGCGTTCTTCGCGACTTCGAGCTCGGATCGGAGCGTTTCGTCGCGGACCGGAGGTAGGGTGACGTTCCTTAGCCTCATGTCTTCCTTCCCCGTGAGTTTCAGCTCGAGACGAGGTCGAGAGGGGTTTATTTTGAGCCGGGAAGGGTCGATCATGCCGCGGGGTGAGTTCGTCCGATCCATCGTTTTGAGCCCCGATTTCACGGTTTAAGGGCGTAGGAGCATGCTAGGGGGCTTGGGGGTTCTTCTCTCGCCATTTCCCCCTCCGTGGGGTTTGTTTTGAGGCCGATTGGGCGATTCCGGTGAGGTTCGCCATTTTCTCGCCGGTGAGCGATGTGCGGTCGAACCAGTGGCCGCACAACCCCTATGCGGTTCCGTTCGGACCGTTCATCGGCTCGGCGCGCTTTGGGTGAGGCTTGGCGCGCAGTGGGCTTGGGCGGTCTATCGTGGGACCGCATATCCTAATGTGCGGCCCCACAGCTACCGCCCAACCCCAAGGGTTTTGACCGTTGGTTGTGACCGTTGTGCAGTGCTCTGGGATGTGCGGCCAGGAGCTGACCGCATAACCCCTTGCACGGCCAGGTGCTGGCCGTACATCCCCTAGCGCTATGGTTGGATGTGCGGTCTGGCCCTGACCGCACAACACCTGAACGGCTAAGCCGTAGCCGCCCTTCCCCAAGTGCGGCTAAGGACTAACCGTCCAGGCTTTTTACCGTTGGGAGACGAGCGGCCAGGAGGTGACCGTTCCTCACCCACGTGCGGTCAAGAGTTGGCCGCACATCTGTTTGAACGGTCCTGTGTTGGCCGTTTATCTGTCGTTTGGACCCTGGGTGGAACGGTCCTGATATGACCGTTCTAATCCTTGTGCGGTCCCTGTGTGACCGTACTTCCGTGGGCGGCCCAGTGTGGACCGTTCAAGGGTACGGGTTGCGTCGGTGTGTCTCTCGTCGTACAGAGTGTACCGGGAGATGTTGTTGTCAGCTGGTCACCGTGCGTCGGTGTTGGTACAAGGAGCGTTCCTCGTACCTGCAGTTGCACCGTTGTTTTCCGAGACTTGAGAGTCTACTCCTTCTGTGACCCTCCACTAGTCGTAGCCTACTAGTACGCGTGTGCTAGTCGCACCAGGGAGTGGTGTACGGGCTGACCTTTAGAGACGGTTTGTGGACCGGTTACCGTTGGGCCCCACGTCTTGCAGCCAGAGTCCGGCTGAGGGGAAAACCGGTCAGAGGGCCAGACCAGGGACGCGCGGTCTGTGTGTGCACACGTGGTTGGGGGCGGTTGGACCCACGTCGACGGGCGTGACCCCAGCTAGTCACTTGTTGTGGTTACTTGTACGGTGTTTGCGCCTCGGGTAGGACCTACCATGTCAGGCGGTTCACCTGCGGTGCGGTGTAAGACGTCAGGGGACGCTACCGGCTGTGCTTCTAGTGGGTGGTACTCCTGTCGAGTGCGGAGTGTCAGACTGTCAGTCGTGTGTTTCCGACCTTCGGGTTTTGACGGTTCGACCGTTGAGTTTCGGTCTTCTCGTACCGTGGCACGTGTGTCGGTTTGCGTGCCGTTAGGTCTAGTTCTGTAGAGTACAGGGCTTTCCTTTCCGAGGTACCTTCCTACCGTTAGGGTAGTGGTTTCTCGTTTTACGAGGTAGGGTTCGAGTGATCCCTACTGAGTCTTGTTCCGAGACTCATTCCCTGCGTGTTTTCACCGTGTTTCAGGTGAGGCGCCACCTTCGGGGAGCGTGTCAGGAGCGCAGCGGAAGCGTGGTGCGGGTGCCCAGAGGTAGTGCCAGAGGTCAGAGCCGGGGGATGCCCCGTGTAGCTGTACTTTTCTTTCTTGTCACTGTACTAGTCGTGGACTACTGTTGCTGTTGTTGTTATTTTATTGTGGACCATGTAAAATGTTAATTCATTTCCTGCTTAATATCATAACTGTTTAATTTCTGTAATTATTTGTGATGCTTGTGTAGTTTCCACACCATCCTTTTAACCCTTCCGAGTCTTCGGGCTCGTGGGTGGCGGTGCGAGTCTCGGGTTATCGGGCCTTCCCGGTAATCGGATTCTCGGGTCGTTACAGCTGGTATCAGAGCCAGGTTGTGGAATTACATGGGAATTATAGGTAATTGTATTGGTCCACTAGTCCACAACGATGATGTACATGTGACGCTGGCATGGGGCACCGCGTGTTTTATTCTGACCTTCCGTTTCTGAGTTTTCTGTCTTGTGCTTAAGGAGCGAGGATGGCGCCGAGGAGGAGTTCTCGCTCTCAGCAGGGGCAGTCGGCTGGAGGTCAGGAGATCCAGCAGGGGGTCCAGAGGGACCAGGAGGAGCATAGCAGAGTTCCGGGAGCTACCGAGGCCGCGGATGCTGCGAGGGCTCCGGGGGCCGAGGGTTTTCTCCGTGGCATGTACCATCTCATGGCTCAGCAGTTCGGCGGAGAGGCCGGTGAGGGCTCGTCAGTCAGGGGTGGGCCAGGCCGAGCAGTGAGGGATTTCATGCAGTTTCATCCACCTTACTTTAGCGGCCAGGCAGACCCTGATGCGGCTCGTGATTGGCTTGATGAGATGGAGCGGGTGTTCAGTTCTGCAAAGAGTGCTGTCGAGGACAGAGTGGTGTTGGCCTACAACCAGTTGCAGGGTACGGCTCGGAGGTGGTGGTCTTCCGAGTGGAAGACGTCCTTTCAGCTTCGTCCGCTTGAGCAGATCGAGTGGGATGACTTTGTCAGTGCTTTCGAGCGTACGTACTGTCCAGATATTGTTGCTACGCAGCGGATGCGGGAGTTTCTGGAGCTGGTGCAGGGTGACATGTCCGTGTTGCAGTACAGGGCCCGATTTGTCGAGCTGGGTCGGTACGCACCTCATATCATGGAGCATGAGAGGGTGAGGACGACGCAGTTTGTGCAGGGCTTGAGGCTGGAGCTGAGGCACCATCTGATCGCGAATGGGGCCACTGATCTCGAGACGGCGTCTCGTGTTGCGATTTCCTTGGAGATGGATATGCAGAGGACTCGAGGACCGATCAGCCAGGCGCAGTCTGTGTCAGGTCGCAGCCAGCAGTCGGCTACTCAGCAGCAGGGTTTCTTTCAGTCTGCGTCGGGTGGTTCAGGAGTACCGGCATCGGCAGCTTCGGTGACAGGATCTGCGTCCTTTGGCACGAAGG
This sequence comes from Amorphophallus konjac, assembly GCA_022559845.1. Lineage (NCBI taxonomy): Eukaryota > Viridiplantae > Streptophyta > Magnoliopsida > Alismatales > Araceae > Amorphophallus > Amorphophallus konjac. The sequence continues at coordinate 101,731 of JAHNEJ010001305.1, forward strand.
TCAAAAAGTTCTTCAAGAGAGGGTTCGGCAAGAAGAAGTCCAGGGATCAGGGGCAGGCTTCATCGGGCAGTGTGCAGCAGCCGTTTCCTTTGCAGCGACAGGGATCGGTGGGTGGATCGCGAGGACCTTGTCCACGGTGTAGTGGGACCCACCCAGGCAGGCAGTGCACGGCGCCGATCATCTGTTTTCGGTGTGACCAGCCAGGGCATATGGCGCGCGACTGTCCTCAGAGGCCGCCGCAGCAGCAGGTTTCCCAGCAGCAGCAGCAGCAGGGACAGTATCCGCCGCTACCCAGGTCAGCTAGTGTGGGAGGCAGGCAGAGAGCTCGTGGCCAGATCACGCACTTGACCAGGGCAGAGGCAGTAGCGTCGCAGCTCGTGGAAGGTACCGTTCAGATTTTGGGTTGTGCGGCTCGGGTTTTATTTGATTCTGGCGCGTCTCATTCGTTCATTTCGGAGGATTTCGCGTCGAGCGTCGAGGAGCCGGTGACCCAGTTGTCCTGTGATTTGGCTGTGGAGTTGCCTTCGGGTGACTTTATGGTCACTCCGTATTGCTTCGACCAGGTTCCGGTGTGGATCGATGGGCGGAGTATGCCAGGCAGGTTGTATGCGTTGCAGCTTTGGGATTACGACGTGATTCTAGGCATGGATTGGCTCGAGACTCATGGAGCGGTGGTGGATTGTGGGATGAAGAGGGTCTACTTCCAACATCCGAGCAAGAGGACCTTCTATTTCCAAGGTATCCGTTCCGCCTCTTCTCGATTTCTTATCTCTGCTATTCGAGCCCGTCGATTGCTTGATTCAGGTTGTCAGGGTTTTCTCGCGTCTGTGGTTGTGTCTGACCGGATGGAGCCGAATGTCGAGGACATTGCGGTGGTGTGCGAGTTTCCCGATGTTTTTCCTGAGGAGTTGCCTGGATTACCTCCCCAGCGGGAGATCGATTTCGTGATCGAGGTTGTACCTGGTACGGGACCTTTGGCGAAGGCTCCCTACCGTATGGCCCCCGCGGAGTTGAGGGAGTTGAGGGCGCAGTTGCAGGAACTGTTGGCCAAGGGGTACATTCGTCCGAGCTTTTCCCCTTGGGGTGCGCCCGTGTTGTTCGTGAAGAAGAAGGACGGTAGTCTGCGGCTGTGCATTGACTATCGACAGCTGAATGAAGTGACCATTAAGAACAAGTATCCATTGCCGCGGATTGATGACTTGTTCGACCAGCTGCAGTCCGCGCGAGTGTTCTCGCGGATTGATTTGCGGTCCGGTTACTATCAGCTGAGAATTCGCGAGTCCGATGTGGAGAAGACTGCGTTCAGTACGAGGTACGGGCATTATGAGTTTCTGGTGATGCCGTTTGGGCTCACCAATGCCCCAGCAGCCTTCATGGACTTGATGCAGAGGGTGTTCCACCCGTATTTGGACCAGTTCGTGGTCATTTTCGTGGATGACATCCTTGTTTATTCGCGGTCTGCTGAGGAGCATGCGTACCATTTGGGTGTGGTGCTGCAGACGTTGCGAGATCACCAGTTGTTTGCGAAGCTCAGCAAGTGCGAGTTTTGGCTCAGCGAGGTGCACTTTCTGGGGCACGTGATTTCTGGTGATGGCATTTCCGTGGATCCCGCCAAGGTCGAGGCTGTGATGCAATGGCCGAGGCCGAGGTCGGTGACGGAGATCCGGAGTTTCTTGGGGCTTGCGGGTTATTATCGCCGGTTTATCCAGGATTTTTCCCGCATTGCGACCCCGATGACGAGGCTCACGCGGAAGGATGTGCCTTTCGTCTGGTCCGAGGAGTGTGAGCAGAGCTTTAGGGAACTGAAGAGATTGCTCACCTCGGCTCCGGTGTTGGTTTTGCCTTCTGGATCGGGAGGTTTTGTGGTGTGTACAGATGCTTCCGGCGTCGGATTGGGTGCTGTTCTGATGCAGCATGGTAGAGTGGTGGCTTATGCATCTCGGCAGCTAAAGCCCCATGAGGAGAACTACCCTACCCATGACCTTGAGTTGGCGGCAGTGATCTTCGCGCTGAAGATCTGGAGGCATTATCTGTACGGTGAGAAGTTCGAGGTGTTCACTGACCATCAGAGTTTGAGGTATGTGTTCTCGCAGAGAGATCTGAACCTCAGACAGAGGCGTTGGATGGAGTTCATGAAGGACTATGACTTCACCCTGTCTTATCAGCCGGGCAGGATGAATGTCGTCGCCGATGCCTTGAGTAGGAAGGTGCGGTCAGTACCTTGATGCTGAGGAAGTGGAGGCTCTGGGAACAGGTGCCCGAAGTATCTTTCAGGCTCAAGATTCCCCAGGAGCCAGGGTTGGCAGTGCTTGCGAGTCTGACTGTCACTCCTGCTATTCGTCGTCAGGTGACAGAGGCTCAGCATGCGGACCCTGAGTTGCCCCGGATTCTTGCGATGGCTGATGTGGAGCTTGGCGAGGACGGTGCTGCGAGGTTTCGTGGCAGGCTGTACGTCCCAGGGGAGGAGCAGGTTCGTCGTGCGGTGTTACGCGAGGCTCATGGGAGCAGGTACACTGTGCACCCGGGTGCGACGAAGATGTATCGGAACTTGCGGAGGCAGTTCTGGTGGCCTGGCATGAAGAGAGATGTGGCCGAGTTTGTGGCCAGGTGCCTGATCTGTCAGCAAGTGAAGGCAGAGCATCAGCGACCAGGCGGTACTCTCCAGCCCTTGGATGTTCCTGCTTGGAAGTGGGACCATGTGACCACGGATTTTGTGGTGGGGTTGCCCAGAACCCCGACTGGGCAGGACAGTATTTGGTTGCTGGTGGATCGGCTGACGAAGGTGACGCGGTTGCTACCGGTCAAAGTCAGCTGGAGCGTGCCTAAGTTGGCTCGTCTTTATGTGGAGCGGATCGTGCCGTTGCATGGGGTTCCCATTTCGATCGTGTCGGATCGGGATCCGCGCTTCACTTCTGGATTCTGGAGGAGTTTCCAGCGAGCTCTTGGCACGGAGTTGGCATTTAGCTCGGCGTATCATCCACAGTCAGATGGTCAGTCTGAGAGGACCATTCAGACTTTGGAGGACATGCTGAGATCCTGCTGCCTGGAGTGGCAGGGGAGTTGGATTCATCACCTACCGTTAGTGGAGTTTGCCTATAACAACAGCTTTCATTCGAGCATCGGCATGGCTCCTTATGAGGCATTGTATGGGCGTCCTTGTCGGACTCCACTTGATTGGTTTGAGGTGGGTGAGCGTGTTTTGACGGGACCGGAATTGGTGCAGCAATGTGTGGATGTTGTGCACCTGGTTCGTCAGAACATGTTGGCGGCCCAGAGTCGGCAGAAGAGCTATGCTGACCGTAGGCGGCAGCCCCTCGAGTTCGCCGTGGGCGATCATGTGTTCTTGAGAGTTTCTCCGATGAAGGGGGTGATGCGGTTTGGACGGCGTGGGAAGCTGAGTCCCCGCTATATTGGTCCTTTCGCGATTGTGGAGCGCATCGGTGAGGTTGCTTACCGGTTGCAGTTACCCTCTGAGTTGGCGTCGGTGCATGACGTGTTCCACGTCTCTATGTTGCGGAAGTATATGCCCGATGACTCTCATGTGCTCGAGTTTTCCGTTTGGCCTGAGGTGACTCCAGATCTTTCTCTCCCAGAGTTTCCGATCCGCGTGGAGGATAGGCGAGAGCAGCGCCTGCGGAACAAGGTTATTCCCTTGGTCAAGGTCGTGTGGCAACGACACTCTGGTGGTGAGGCTTCGTGGGAACGTGAGGACGAGATGCGTCAGCAGTTCCCGTATCTGTTTGAGTGAGTCTTCCTCTTCTTTCCCCTTGGGTTGTTCTCAATTTCGAGGACGAAATTCCTTAAGGGGGGAGGGCTGTAATATCCCGGACCTTTCGGATCCTTCTTCATGGGTCCCGGATCTAGTTTTCGGAGTGTCCGGCTCCGTTGTGTCCGAAATTTCGTTTCGGACATCTTTCGTGTTCGGATCGGCGCGATCCGGAGTCGTTTCGGAGGCCCGGAGGCGTTCCGCGGCTTTTTCCGCGCGTGTTTTCCGATTTCCGGTGTGTGTTTCGGCTTTTTCTTCGGACGCTCGCTGCGGGCGAACCGGGCAGTTCCCCGAGGCACGAGTGGTACCGTTGCGATCGGTGCGTTCCGAGGATTCCGGAAATGTATTTTTCTAATTTTCGGTATTTTTCCGAAAAATCGGATTTTCTATATATTCCCATTTTCTTTTCTTTTCTTTTTTCTTCTTTTCTCTTTTCTTCTTCTTCCTCCTTCCTCCTCCACCGTGTCTCCCTCCCTCTCCCTCTCTTCCTCCCGGTTGGCCACGGCGAGCTCCCCTCCGGCTGCAGACGGCGGCGGGGCGACGGCGCGGTGACGTGGGCGGCGGCGAGGCGATCGTGCGGGCATACGGCGAGCGTGGGAGGCGTGGAGAGGCGAGATTCTAGCGGCGTTCTTCGCGACTTCGAGCTCGGATCGGAGCGTTTCGTCGCGGACCGGAGGTAGGGTGACGTTCCTTAGCCTCATGTCTTCCTTCCCCGTGAGTTTCAGCTCGAGACGAGGTCGAGAGGGGTTTATTTTGAGCCGGGAAGGGTCGATCATGCCGCGGGGTGAGTTCGTCCGATCCATCGTTTTGAGCCCCGATTTCACGGTTTAAGGGCGTAGGAGCATGCTAGGGGGCTTGGGGGTTCTTCTCTCGCCATTTCCCCCTCCGTGGGGTTTGTTTTGAGGCCGATTGGGCGATTCCGGTGAGGTTCGCCATTTTCTCGCCGGTGAGCGATGTGCGGTCGAACCAGTGGCCGCACAACCCCTATGCGGTTCCGTTCGGACCGTTCATCGGCTCGGCGCGCTTTGGGTGAGGCTTGGCGCGCAGTGGGCTTGGGCGGTCTATCGTGGGACCGCATATCCTAATGTGCGGCCCCACAGCTACCGCCCAACCCCAAGGGTTTTGACCGTTGGTTGTGACCGTTGTGCAGTGCTCTGGGATGTGCGGCCAGGAGCTGACCGCATAACCCCTTGCACGGCCAGGTGCTGGCCGTACATCCCCTAGCGCTATGGTTGGATGTGCGGTCTGGCCCTGACCGCACAACACCTGAACGGCTAAGCCGTAGCCGCCCTTCCCCAAGTGCGGCTAAGGACTAACCGTCCAGGCTTTTTACCGTTGGGAGACGAGCGGCCAGGAGGTGACCGTTCCTCACCCACGTGCGGTCAAGAGTTGGCCGCACATCTGTTTGAACGGTCCTGTGTTGGCCGTTTATCTGTCGTTTGGACCCTGGGTGGAACGGTCCTGATATGACCGTTCTAATCCTTGTGCGGTCCCTGTGTGACCGTACTTCCGTGGGCGGCCCAGTGTGGACCGTTCAAGGGTACGGGTTGCGTCGGTGTGTCTCTCGTCGTACAGAGTGTACCGGGAGATGTTGTTGTCAGCTGGTCACCGTGCGTCGGTGTTGGTACAAGGAGCGTTCCTCGTACCTGCAGTTGCACCGTTGTTTTCCGAGACTTGAGAGTCTACTCCTTCTGTGACCCTCCACTAGTCGTAGCCTACTAGTACGCGTGTGCTAGTCGCACCAGGGAGTGGTGTACGGGCTGACCTTTAGAGACGGTTTGTGGACCGGTTACCGTTGGGCCCCACGTCTTGCAGCCAGAGTCCGGCTGAGGGGAAAACCGGTCAGAGGGCCAGACCAGGGACGCGCGGTCTGTGTGTGCACACGTGGTTGGGGGCGGTTGGACCCACGTCGACGGGCGTGACCCCAGCTAGTCACTTGTTGTAGTTACTTGTACGGTGTTTGCGCCTCGGGTAGGACCTACCATGTCAGGCGGTTCACCTGCGGTGCGGTGTAAGACGTCAGGGGACGCTACCGGCTGTGCTTCTAGTGGGTGGTACTCCTGTCGAGTACGGAGTGTCAGACTGTCAGTCGTGTGTTTCCGACCTTCGGGTTTTGACGGTTCGACCGTTGAGTTTCGGTCTTCTCGTACCGTGGCACGTGTGTCGGTTTGCGTGCCGTTAGGGTCTAGTTCTGTAGAGTACAGGGCTTTCCTTTCCGAGGTACCTTCCTACCGCTAGAGTAGTGGTTTCTCGTTTTACGAGGTAGGGTTCGAGTGATCCCTACTGAGTCTTGTTCCGAGACTCATTCCCTGCGTGTTTTCACCGTGTTTCAGGTGAGGCGCCACCTTCGGGGAGCGTGTCAGGAGCGCAGCGGAAGCGTGGTGCGGGTGCCCAGAGGTAGTGCCAGAGGTCAGAGCCGGGGGATGCCCCGTGTAGCTGTACTTTTCTTTCTTGTCACTGTACTAGTCGTGGACTACTGTTGCTGTTGTTGTTATTTTATTGTGGACCATGTAAAATGTTAATTCATTTCCTGCTTAATATCATAACTGTTTAATTTCTGCAATTATTTGTGATGCTTGTGTAGTTTCCACACCATCCTTTTAACCCTTCCGAGTCTTCGGGCTCGTGGGTGGCGGTGCGAGTCTCGGGTTATCGGGCCTTCCCGGTAATCGGATTCTCGGGTCGTTACACCCTTGGCCCTCAGTGGCACACTCCCTTGGCCTTCAACGGCACACTCTCCACCAGCCTCCAGCGGCACACTCCCTCGGATGTCAACGGCATACTCCCTTAGCCTTCAACGGCACACTCTCCACCAGCCTCCAGCGGCACACTCCCTTGGCCCTCAGCGGCACACTCCCTCGGTCTTCAACGGCCCACTCTACACCACCCTCAACTCATCTGCTTCTAGCGGTACACCCCATAGCCCTTCAGCGGTACACTCCCCACCACCCTCTCCACACACGTCCCGAATGCAACAAATAATAATAATAATAATAACTGACTCATAATAAAAAGGGGGTGAACACTAATGATGACGAACTCAATAAATAAATAAATAAATAATAATAAAGAAATAAGTAACAATAATGATGAGCTTAACAGTAATAATAATAAACCTAAAATATATGTATATATGATAATAATGAATAATAAATGAATAAATAATAATAATAGAAAAAATAATAAATAAGTAATAATAACAACAAATTCACTCCAAAAAATATGTAAAATAACAAATAATAATGATAAAAATTCAAATAATAATAAAATAATGAGACCCGCTCTGCAGCCTCGTTCTCCTCGAGACCCGGTATAAAGGGAACATTAACGCCGCCTCCCCAATTCGGGTTCGGACATTGGGAGCCATTCCAATATGGCCGTAATCTGACATTGCACTGGGCCGATAGTTTGGCAAACCAGACCCGTCCCCATTGGGACTCGTTTCCGCTCCTTCATTGAAATTACCGTAAACTCGGCATACATTTGTACGGATTTATTTCCGTTTATGTCGCGCCTTCAATACAGACCTTTGTCCGAACATAAAGTGGTCCATGAACGACCGACAAAATCTGGATGGAACGAGACGGCTCTCATCATCCCCGAACCCTACGCGTGGGAATATCAATAAGACCTTCATGAGTCATGCTGAGACCACGGGTTCGCCCTAGTCATGGTCATTGCCTGACCCACATCCTAGGCCTATAGCTAGCTATCTCTGTATGCGTCTTTGTTTTGGAATCTAGTCTCGGGATACTTTCCCGCTACCCTTCAGCATCGGAAATATTAACGACGCCCACGCAATCCTCGTTTGGACCGCGGGAGGCGTCCCCGGAATGGTCCTGACTCGATCTTACATCGGGCTGACAAAGTTATTGGTTTTCGACCGCTCTAACTGGGATTTAACCGAATGTCTCCCATCCCTTCGAATAATAAATCTGTCGTGCCCCGGCATACATATGCTCCGATTTTCTCCGTGACGATTACGATTCCTGAAGCCGGACGCTTGTCCGAATATCAAAATGGTCCCTTAAGTGACCGACATGTTTCGAATACTTGCTTCCCTAGACATAGGGCTTCCCGACCGATTCAAGATTGCTATCGTCTTGTTTCTCTCAATATAATTTCCTGGCCATGAGGCCCTGATCCCCGGCGATTAATCAAGGGTGTTCCCCTCTTCGAGGGAATGTAAATAACGTCGTGACCTTTATGGCGTGGCGGGTTTCGGTCCCGACACGAACCACACAGTCGTCTGATTAGTCAGATCGAGCGCAGAATAAATCGTCACTTTGTGACTGGCACGCCCACGCACTGAATAGACAAATCAACCATCCGAACAAATGAACAACATAATAAGTAAATGAAAAGTGCGTCCACAAGTCTGGCACGCCCGGTGGGACCGAACCACCCTTCATCTCTTCGCCGGGGATTCAGGGCCTCATGACCTCCTAATAAACGATGTTTGCCTGCTTTGATGAATTTCAGGTACTGTCTTCCCCAGCCCTATGAGGAGAAAAGTCGGACCAGGTGAAATTACCTTTGTGGCCTTGAAGATGCTACTCCGAGGCACCCGCAGCTTCCAGGAATCATGAAGGCCGCTGGCGGGAAAAGAAAGAGAGAAGAAAGGAGGGGAAATCAAACCCCCTCTCCCTAAGAAGAAGAAAAGAAAGAAAAGAAGAAAATAAAGAAACAAAAAAAGGGAGAAGAAAAGAAAAGAAAGAAACAAAAAGGAAGAGAAAGAATTGGCGGGAGAAGGTTGTACAGCCATATCCATCGAGACCCGTGCTGAATAATGATTACCACTATGGGATTGATGTGGTGGAGTGAACCACTCATCCCCTCCCTGAGGGGGTGAGCGCTCTCCTGCGCTCTCACCTTGGTCTATTATGCAAAAAAAAGAAGAGAAGAAAAGAAAAGACAAAAAGAAGAGTTGGCAAGCATCGCCGACCAAAAGGACAAGAATAAGCCCGGCATCCTGCCCGACTCTAGGAGGGTCCAAGTCCGTGGTGCAGTGCCCCGGTCCGTTCCACCTTCCTGTTGCCTCTATCCGGCATAAGACGGCCCCTCGAGTGGCTGTCAGAAGATCCAACAAACCACAATTGTACCTTGATGAATTGCTGCCCGCTGTGGGGAATGCTTTATAGCAATGAGGCCAAGCACGGCCACCACTCCCGAAGAGAGAGGGGCATATACCCCGCCACGGGGAATAAGAAGATGAAATATACCCCGCCATGGGGGCATAAGATGCAAGAAAAAGATACACCCTGACTCGGGGGGCACGTGAGAAGAATCTACCCCGACCTAGGGGCATAAGAAGGAACGGAGTTGCACCCCGGCTTAGGGGCATATGAAGAGGAGTGTACCCCCGCCATGGGGGCATAAGAAGCAACAGAGTTTCACCCCGACCTAGGGGCATAAAGAGCAAAAGAATACACCCCAGTTTAGGGGCATTTGAAGAAGAAACATACCCCCGCTCTAGGGGCATATGAGACAAAGCTACACCCCAGTTTAGGGGCATTTGAAGAAGAACTATACCCTGCTGTGGGGGCATGAGGAGCAAAGACTATACCCCACCTGGGGGCACACAAATGAAGAAACACACCCCGGCCCGGGGGCATACGAAGAAAGAAATACACCCCAACCCGGGGGCATACAAATAAAGAACCAAACCCCGCCTTGGGTGCACAAGAAGCAAACATACCCCGCTGTCGGGGGGTGGAAGAAGAAGAAGCATACCTCGGCCATCGGGGCATAAAGAGTAAAAGAATACACCCCACCTTGGGGGCATCAGAAGCAGCAATACACCCCACCTTGGGGGCATCAGAAGCATCAATACGCCCCACCTTGGGTGCACAAGAAGCAAACATCCCCCAGTGTGTCGGGGTAGAAGGAGAAGAATCCACCCCGCTCTGGGGCATAAGAAGCAAAAGATACACCCCGCTCCTGGGGGCACATGAAAAGAATACACCCCGACTCGGGGGCATGTGAGAAGAATCCACCCCGCTCTAGGGCATAAGAAGCGAAAGATACACCCCGCTCCTGGGGACACATGAAGAGAATACACCCCGACTCGGGGGCATGTGAGAAGAATCTACCCCGACTTGGGGGCATAAGAAGAAACAGAGTTGCACCCCAGCCTGGGGGCACGTGAACAGAATCCACCCCGACTCGGGGGCACACAAAGTAGAGGTTACACCCCGGCTTAGGGGCATTTGATGAAGAATCCACCCCGACCTGGGGGCATAAGAGGAAATAGAGTTGCACCCTGGCTTAGGGGCTTTTGAAGAAGAAATATACCCCGCCATGGGGGGCATAAGAAGCAGAAGACATGCTCCGGCTTAGGGGCGTATGAAGAGAAGCACGCTCCGCCCGGGGTGCATAAGAAGCAAAACACATCCCGACTCGGGGAACATAAAAAAAAGAGAATACACCCCGGCTTAGGGGTATTTGAAGAAGAAACACACCCCGCCTGGGGGCATAGAAGCCATAAAAGATACACTCTGCCACGAGGGCATATGAGACAAAGAATACACCCCGGCTGAGGGGAATGCGAAGAGAAATACACCCCACTCTGGGGCAGAAGAAGTAGAAGAATCTACCCCGTCCGGGGGCACAATAAGCAGCAGAGTTACACCCTAGCCTGGGGGCACATGAAGAGAAGTGTATCCCGCCATAGGAGCGTATAAAAGGAAAGAGAGTGAGAATACACCCCGGTCTAGGGGCACAGAGGCAAAGAGACCCACATCCCGACCTGGGAGCACATGAAGGAAGGTATACCCCGTTTAAGGGGCATTTGGAGAAACAACTTACCCCGTCCCAGGGGCGTGGAAGCCATGAAGAATTCACCCCGGCTTAGGGGTATTCGAAAAAATCTACCCCAGCTTAAGGAGCACTTGAAGAAGAAACACCCCGACCTGGGGGTATGAGAAGAAAGACTATACCCGGGTCTGGGGGCACGCAAAGAAAGAAGCACACCCCGACTTAGGGGGCATAAAGAGCAAAAGAGACACCCCGACCTGGGGGCATGAGAAGAAAGACTACACCCTGCTCTGAGGGGTAGAAGAAGTAGAATCCACCCCGGCCTAGAGGCATTAGAAGCAAAATGCACCACGCTCTAGGGGCATAAGAAACGAAGAACACACTCCCACTCCAGGGGCATCTGAAGAAGAAACATACACCCCGCCCGGGGGCATGGAAGCCATGAAGAATCCACCTCGGCTTAGGGGTATTCAAAAAATTGCTCCAGTTTAGGGGCATTTGAGGAAGAACTACACCCCGCGATGAGGGCATGAGAAGCAAAGACTATGCCCTGCTTAGGGGCATTCGAAGAGAAACATACCCCACTCCGGGGCATAAGAAGCAGAAGCTACACCCCGCTTGGGGGCACAGAAGAAAAGTTACACCCCAAGCTGGGGGCACATCAAGAGAAATACACCCCAGTCCGGGGGCATTAATGAGAAAGGAAGAGAGGAACGAAAAATAGCCATGAGGTGGACATGGTCTTCGAACCCGCCTCTTCACGACAAAAAGAAGAGCAAAGCAAAAAAAAAAAGACACATCAGGCAGACGTGGTCTTTGCACCCGCCTCTTCATAATAATAAAAAAGAGAAGAAAAGAAGAAGAAGAGAAGAAAAGAAAGAGGATCGCGAGGCAGACGTGATCTTTGCACCCGTCTCTCCACACAAAAGAAGAAGAGAAGAAGAAAAAGAATAGCCACAAGGCGAACATGGTCTTCGCACCTGCCTTTTCACGCAAAGAAGAAGAAAAGAAGAGAAAGAAGAGTCACAAGACAAACTTTACTCCCGACCTTCAGCCATCCAACAAATAGAGACCGACTAAACCTTCCGCCGACGGGGCGTTAAACCGACTAAACCTTCCGCCGACGGGGCATTAAATCGACTTAACCTTCCGTCGACGGGGCGCTAAACCGACAAAACCTTCCGCCGACGGGGCGTTAAACCGACAAAACCTTCCGCCGACGGGGCGTTAAACCGACTGAACCTTCCGCCAACGGGGCGTTAAACTGACTAAATCTTCCGCTGACGCGGCGTTAAACCTACTGAACCTTCCGCCGACGGGGTGTTAAACCGACTGAACCCTCCGCCAACGGGGCGTTAAACCGACAAGATACTCAGTCATCGGGGATTCAAGCCGACAGATATTCAGCCATCGGGACTTCAAACCGACAGATATTCAGCCATCGGGGATTCAAGCCGACAAATATTCAGCCATCGGGACTTCAAACCGACAGATATTCAGCCATCGGGACTTCAAGCTGACAGATACTCAGCCATTGGGGCTTCAATCCGACAGATACTCAACCACCGGCATTCTAGCCGACAGATGTCAAGTCAACATGCAACTCCACCTTTGACCTTCGGCCACCCGACAAAATCAAGAGACCTCTCACTTTGGTTCGGATCCTTTCCCGGCCAGAGAATTAATTAAAGAATCAACCTTTCACTTTGGCTCGGATCCTTCCCCGGCCAGAGAATCAAAGAATCAACTTTTCACTTTGACTCAGATCCTTTCCCAGCCAGAGAATTAAAGAATAAACCTTTCACTTTGGTTCGGATCCTTTCCCGACCAGAGAATTAACCCTTCACTTTGGTTCGGATCCTTTCCCGGCCAGAGAATAAAAGAATAAACCCTTCACTTTGGTTCGGATCCTTTCCCGACCAGAGAATTAAAGAATCAACTCTTCACTTTGGTTCGGATCCTTTCCTGGCCAAAGAATTAAAGAATCAACCCCTCACTTTGGTTCGGATCCTTTCCCGACCAGAGAATTAAAAAATCAACCTTTCACTTTGGTTCGGATCCTTTCCCGGCCAGAGAATAAAAGAATAAACCCTTCGCTTTGGTTCGGGTCCTTCCCCGGCCAGAGAATAAAAGAATAAACCTTCGGCTTTGGTTCGGACCCTTCCCCTGGCCAGAGAACAAAAGGAGACCCCTCTCTTCGGCTCTCACATCCTGCTACTCGACGCCCTTCGGCTCAGTTATTCCGGCCAAGGCCCACTAGCAGGATTAATCCACCTGTCCCACCGCGCTCTCCGATATTTTTCGGCTTTATAGCCTACTTCTAACATCTCTCGGCTTGTCAGCCTGCTCCCAATATCCCTTGGCTTTTTAGCCTACTTTTCAGTTCCCTTTGAGTTTTGTAGCATGCTTCCCAACTTTGGCTCTTGCAGCCTGCTTACCTTTGGCCTTCGTGGCCTGCTTCCCAATTCTGGCTCTCGTAGCCTGCTTACCTTTGACCCTCGTGGCCTACTTCCCAACTTTGGCTCTTGCAGCCTACTTCCCTTTGGCTTTTATAGCATGCTTCCCAACTTTGGCTCTTGCAGCATGCTTACCTTTGGCCTTCGTGGCCTGCTTCCCAATTCTGGCTCTTGTAGCATGCTTACCGTTGGCCCTCGTGGCCTGCTTCCCAACTTTGGCTCTTGCAGCCTGCTTCCCTTTGGCTTTTATAGCCCGCTTCCCAATTTTGGCTCTTGTAGCCTGCTTCCCTGATTTGGCTTCCGCAGCCTACTTCCCATAAGTTCGGCTCTTGCAGCCCGCTTCCTAATATATTTGGCTCTTGCAGCCTGCTTCCCAGAATTCGACCTTCACGGCCCACTTCTCATAACTTCGGCTCCTGCAGCCCGCTTCCCAATTTTGGCTCTTGTAGCCTGCTTCTCTGATTTGGCTTCCGCAGCCTGCTTCCCATAAGTTTGGCTCTTGCAGCCCGCTTCCCAATATCTTCGGCTCTTGCAGCCTGCTTCACAAATTTTCGGCTCTTTATAGCCCGCTTCACCAACCTTTGGTCTTTGTAGCCCGCTTCTCGGCTCCTGCAGCCCGCTTCCCAACTTCGGCTCCTGCAGCCTGCTTCCCATAATTTGGCTCTCGCAGCCCACTCTCCTCGATTTTTGGCTATTGTGGCCTACTTCCAATATCAACTTCGGCTTTTATGGCCCGCTTCCCCAATGTCCTTTCGGCCCTTCGCGGTCTCCTTCCTCAGCACCTTGGCTGCTGCTTTGACTCTATATGCACATACAAGATACATATACGTAACGACAGTATGTTCTTACGCAAAAAAAAAAGAAGAAAAAAAAGAGGAAAAAAAATAATAAGAATTGCTTGTCTACCCTGCTTGCATGTTTGCTTAATATAGAATAATACACCTCCTTGGAATTTTCTAGGACCGCATTTCCTTGCTAAATAATGTCACCCGATTGCGGATGCAGGCACGTCACGGCATACGCTCGAAGGGAACCTGATTATGGTGGGTGCACACGTCAATGGGAAGAGTCATGGCTGAATTGCTAAGCCCAACTCACAAAATAAACCCGAGGCAACGCTCCCACACTTAGCACTTAATGTGTTCAATGGCCTTCGATCATAGGGATTGCCCGAATTTCTTCTTAGCACTTTACGGAGACTTGAATTCCTGCACTCGCATGAAAGGTAATCGTGAGGAAAGAGCTGCCTACCCCCACTTAAAAAAATGATGATGCAAAAAAAAAGAGACACGTGAATCCGAGTAGCCGGGAATTCCCATTGAGACACATGAGGAGACTCGCGCGAAATGGTGAAGCGAATTTCAAATAAGGATAAAGCCTAGTAGCCGGGAATCCCCATTGAGACACATGAGGAAACTCGCGTCAAATGATGGAATCTGTAATATAACTATAATAAGGATGAATCCTAGTAGCCGGGAATCCCCATTGAGAAACATGAGGAGACTCGCGCCGAACGGTGAAATCTACTACCAAAAGAGATAGATGGGGGCTGTGCGAAGCTATCGAAATCGAGAGCCTGAAACCCATGTGTAGGCACTAGAGTAATCCTCGAGTGTCGCTAGGAAAACCTGCATATCCCTATGTTTAGGGCCTTTTACTCACACGTTTGCTCCTCCACTCCACAAAAAGTTGTCCTCGGTGAAATGCGTGAATTTAAGCTATGCATGCAAAACATGCGATATCCTCTTGACGGGTGCACCACCCCTTAGCTGTGCCTTCTGGCCCGCACCATGTCTGCGAATTATAGGCGATGTCCCTACCCCATCCCCTATAGAGGGAGCTGCCTTATTTATACTTACGTTATGCCTGTTGACGAGTGCATGTATGCTTGAATAAAGAAATAAATAATAATAATAATAATAAATAAACTCAATTTCGGCTATCGCAGCCTGCTTTCCCAGTTCTAGCTTGTACAGCCCAATCATGGCCCTCACGGCCTACTTCCTGCCCTTGCGGCTTGCTAATCTCCCAATTTTGGCTTTTGTAGCCAGCTTTTCGATTGCGGCTCTTGTAGTCCGCTTCCTCAAATTGGGCTCCCATAGCCTGCTCCCCAATTTCGGCTTCTGTACCCAGCTTCCCGATTGCGGTTCTTCGAGTCCGCTTCCCCGATTTTAGCCTTCACGGCCTACTTCCGCAACACCGATTCCGACCCTTGAGGCCCACTTTCTCGGGTTCGGACTTCACAGCCGGTACTCCCGGCACATTAAAGAACATCAAAAAATCTTTCAGTTTGGCTCAGACCTGCCGTCCAGCCAGAGAACAAAAAAAATTCTCTCCACTCTAGATCGGACCTTCCGTCCGGCTAGAGAACAAACATACCCCTCCAGTCTAGATCGGATCTTCCATCCGGCTGGAGAACTAAACAATTCTCTCCACTCTGGATCGGACCTTCCATCCGGTTGGAGAACAAAAAGATTCTTTCCACTCTAGATCGGATCTTCGGCCTGATTGGAGAACTAGAAAATTCTCTCCACTCTATATCGGACCTCCCGGCCGGCTAGAGAACAAAAGATCCTTTCACTCTAGATCGGACCTTCCGTCCGGCTAGAGAACAAACAGACCCCTCCACTCCACTCTAGATCGGATCTTCCATCCGGCTGGAGAACTAAACAATTCTCTAAACTCTGGATCGAACCTTCCATCCGGTTGGAGAACAAAAAGATTCTTTCCACTCTAGATCGGATCTTCCTCCCGACCGAAGAACTAGACGATTCTCTCCACTCTAGATCGGACCTCCCGGTCGGCTAGAGAACAAAAGGTCCTTTCACTCTAGATCGGACCTTCCGTCCGGCTAGAGAACAAACAGACCCCTTCACTCTAGATCGGATCTTCCATCCGGCTGGAGAACTAATCGGATCTTCCATCCGGTTGGAGAACAAAAAGATTCTTTCCACTCTAGATCGGACCTTCCGTTCGGCCGGAGAACAAAAAGAGACCCTTCCACTCTAGATCGGACCTTCCGCCCGGCTAGAGAATAAAAAGATCCTTCCACTTTGGTTCGGACCAGCCGTACAGCCAGAGAATAAAAAGATTATTTCCATTCTAGATCGGACCTCCCGTCTGGCTAGAGAACGAAAAGATCCCTCTCACTTTGGTTCGGACCTGCCGTCCAGCTAGAGAATAAACAGACCACTCCACTCCAGATCGGACCTTTCGCCCGACTAAAGAATAAAAAGATTCATGCCCCCTTTTGATTCGGACCTTTCGTCTGGATCATTAAATCAATGAACCTTTCTCCCCGCCCCTTCGGGCGATGAATACTTCTTTCGAATCAACAAATTCCTCTCTCCGTCCCTTCGGGTGACGAATAGCTCATTTGCACTGGACCTCCTGTTCAGATCATTGAATCAACAAACTCTTCTCTCCATCCCTCTGGGTGACGAATATCCATTTTGACTTGGACCTTCCGTCCAGGTCATTGAATCAACAAACTCTTCTCTCCGTTCCTTCGGGTGACGAACAACCCGTTTTGGTCGAGACTTCCTGTCTAGGTCATTACATGAATAAACTCTTCTCTCTGTCCCTTCGGGTGATGAATATCTCTCGTTCTACCAATAAACTCTTCTCTCCGTCCCTTCGGGCGACGAATATCCCTTTTGAATCGACGAGATGAATAACACATTCGATTTAGACCTCCTGTCCAGGTCATTGAATCAACAAATGCTTCTATCCATCCCTTCGGGCGACGAATATCTCTTTTAAAGGAATAAACCCTTCTCTCCGCCCCCGTGGCTCGCCTTACACCACCTCGGCTTTCATTGCCCGCTTTCCAATAACTTCGGCTTTCATAGCCTGCTTCTCGGGTTCTGGCCCACGTAGCCTAGTTTCTCGACCTTAACTTCGGCCCACGGACCCGCTCTCCTCATCATGCTAATGAATCTCTCAGTCGGTCTGCACCCGCAGGCCCCGCTCTCTCGCCCCTCTCTCGCGCCGTCTGCGGCTGGGGGGCATTTGTGGACACTAAAAATTCTCACCCCATGTTTACGTGTAGGGGAATAAAGAAGAGAAGAAGAGAGAAGAGAAGATGAAACGAAGAAAAGAAAAAAAGAAAAAAAACACCCTAAAGTGCCCCAGCGGCACACTCCCAGTTGCCCCCAGCGGCACGCTCCTATGCCTCCAGCGGCACACCCTCAAGGCCCCGCCAGCGGCACAACAGCTCAGCATGCCTTTCAACGACACAGTCTTCATGCCCTTTAGCGGGACAATTTTCCAGCCCTCCAGCGGCACGGCTCCACGGCCTTCCACCGGCACAGCGCTCCACCCGTTCAGCGGCACACTTCGGTGCGCAGCCAGCAAGCAACCTCTAACACCACGCCCTATGATCCTCGGCGCGCAGCAAGGCTAGCCGAGGTGTCGTCCCCTCCCGAAGGCACGACAGCTACCCCCTGTCACCAAGGACGAAGGAGTCAACTCCCATTTAATGCCCATCAACTTCGGACGCTTCCCGCCTTCGGAAGCTCTCGCCGTGGGAGATATAAAAAGCCTCCGCTGCTCCAGAAGATAGGGGGAGGGAGACGAAGAAGAGAAGAAAAAAAAAAGAAGAGGAGGAGGAGGGGAGGCTCCGGCTCCCCCCTGCTGCTCCGTCTACCGCTGTCCGTGCGAAGAGAAAGAGAAGAAGAAGAAGAGAAGAAGAGGAGCCTGCCACTCTGACCACCAGCGCCTGAGTGAAGAGAAAGAAGATAGAAGAGAAGAAGATAGAGGAGAAGAAGACAAGAGGAGTGAGTGAAGAGAGGGAGTGAGGTCTGAGAGGAGAGGAGCTGGTGTTCCATTCCCCCCCACCATATCTTGTTCTTTCTTGCTTCCCCTTTTTCCCTGTTTTCCTTTTGTTACAATGTATTAGTCCCCTCCGGGCATTCCTTTTGTGAGAATAGAATTAGAAGGCTTGCGAATATTTTTGATGTCTTTCTAAGACATTTCTTGCGTGTTTGCATCCCTTGGTATTTTCCTCTTCCTCTTCTTCCCCATCGGTTTGGCCTCCGGCAGTGAGCTTTCCCCCATTGGCGTAGCTCCTTCGTAGGGGCCTCTGGCCCTCACCCTCGCCCCTTCAGCCTGACCACCCCCAGCTGTGCCCCCAGCGGCCCCAGTGGCACACCCCAACCAGCCTCCAGCGGCACACCCAATCTCCCCCGGCCAGTTCAGCCCGGCACACCCTAGCCATTGCTTCCTCGGTGCATTTGTGACCTATGTCAGCATAGTGGCTTCTCGTTCGGTGTTTTCTTCGAGCTTTCCGAAGTTTTATCAAAGGTGCTGCTGCCCTCGGCACGCACCTCAAATTGTCGGGTTCCGCCACTCCATGTGGGCGCGTTCCCTGTATCTCTCTTACGCCCCGGGTCAAGGGGAGATGCTGCCGAATTTTTATTAAAAGTAATGCCATGATAAAAGACAAAGTGAAGTAACTAATGAACGAACAAATAATGATAAGACATCCTAATCAAAATAATGGAACCGTACGAGACTCAGAGGATTGGGCTGCTGAACATGGCCCCGGACTTAACCACCCAATGAAGAATTGAGAACCTGGCTACTCAGAACTCCTCCATCTGAACTTCATACGTCAAAACCCCTTTTCAGCCCTCACACCAGCCCATCCTTCTCCCCTGGCCTTCAACGGCACACTCTCCACCAGCCTCCAGCGGCACACTCCCTTGGCCTTCAACACCAGCGGCACACTCCCTTGGCCCTCAGCGTCACACTCCCTTGGCCTTCAACGGCACACTCTCCACCAGCCTCCAGCGGCACACTCCCTTGGCCCTCAGCGGCACACTCCCTCGGCCTTCAACGGCCCACTCCCTCGGCCTTCAACGGCCCACTCTACACCACCCTCAACTCATCTGCTTCCAGCGGTACACCCCATAGCCCTTCAGCGGTACACTCCCCACCACCCTCTCCACACACGTGCCGAATGCAACAAATAATAATAATAATAATAACTGACTCATAATAAAAAGGGGGTGAGTAGTAATGATGACGAACTCAATAAATAAATAAATAAATAAATAATAATAAAGAAATAAGTAACAATAATGATGAGCTTAACAGTAATAATAATAAACCTAAAATATATGTATATATGATAATAATGAATAATAAATGAATAAACAATAATAATAGAAAAAAACAATAAATAAGTAATAATAACAACAAATTCACTCCAAAAAATATGTAAAATAACAAATAATAATGATAAAAATTCAAATAATAATAAAATAATGAGACCCGCTCTGCAGCCTCGTTCTCCTCGAGACCCGGTATAAAGGGAACATTAACGTCGCCTCCCCAATTCGGGTTCGGACCTTGGGAGCCATTCCAATATGGCCGTAATCCGACATTGCTCTGGGCCGATAGTTTGGCAAACCAGACCCGTCCCCATTGGGACTCGTTTCCGCTCCTTCACTGAAATTGCCGTAAACTCGGCATACATTGGTACGGATTTATTTCCGTTTATATCGCGCCTTCAATACGGACCTTTGTCCGAACATACAGTGGTCCATGAACGACCGACAAAATCTGGATGGAACGAGACGGCTCTCATCATCCCCGAACCCTACGCGTGGGAATATCAATAAGACCTTCGTGAGTCATGCTTAGACCACGGGTTCGCCCTAGTCATGGTCATTGCCTGACCCACATCCTAGGCCTATAGCTAGCTATCTCTGTATGCGTCTTTGTTTTGGAATCTAGTCCTGGGACACTTTCCCGCTGCCCTTCGGCATCGGAAATATTAACGACGCCCACGCAATCCTCGTTTGGACCGCGGGAGGCACCCCCGGAATAGTCCTGACTCGATCTTGCATCGGGCTGACAAAGTTATTGGTTTTCGACCGCTCTAACCGGGATTTAACCGAATGTCTCCCATCCCTTCGAATAATAAATCTGTCGTGCCCCGGCATACATATGCTTCGATTTTCTCCGTGACGATTACTATTTCCTGAAGCCGGACGCTTGTCCGAATATCAAAATGGTCCCTTGAGTGACCGACATGTTTCGAATGCTTGCTTCCCTAGACATAGAGCTTCCCAACCGATTCAAGATCGCTATCGTCTTATTTCTCTCAATATAATTTCCTGGCCATGAGGCCCTGATCCCCGACGATTAATCAAGGGTGTTCCCCTCTTCGAGGGGATATAAATAACGCCGTGACCTTTATGGCACGGCGGGTTTCGGTCCTGACACGAACCACACAGTCGTCTGATATGTCAGATCGAGCGCAGAATAAATCGTCACTTTGTGACTGGCACGCCCACGCACTCAATAGACAAATCAACCATCCGAACAAATGAACAACATAATAAGTAAATGAAAAGTGCGTCCACATATCCTTCATGATTTAACTTCCTGATCAAGTTCAGTTCCATTCTACCTTTCATCCAAGAGCACAGATGGATAAGTTCTACCATGGCATGCTAATTAAACCCTGCTCCATGGTATTGTATTGACTTTCCTTCAGTTTTGGCACAACGCAAGGTATTGACTTTAAACCTACTCCAGGGTTTTGACTTTAACCCTGCTCCATGTAAGTCTAGCGGGTTTAATTAGCATGTTAGCCTAGCAGGTTCTTTAACCCTGCTCCATGAAATTGTATTGAGTTTGCTTCGGTTTTGGCTTCGCAGGGTCCTGGCATTGGTTAAAGACTAGCATCTAACACTTGCTCTGTAACTTGCAGGAGAATTTGATACAATGTTATCATTATTTGTAACATTTCCTATGAGCCCGTTTGGTGTAATTAGCAAGTACCACTGCTCCCTCATATTCTTGCTACTTGGTTATCCAAATACCATTCATGTATCAGGTTCTGTATTTGTGCATTTGTCTCCTGCAAGATCATGCAAAAGTGGTGGAAGTACACTGAAAAATATTATCAAAAGTCAATGCCTTGTTTTATTTCTGATACATGTCCTTCAACTCATGTTTTTTGCTAGGGTATAGTGATAAATTGTATGCATCATTTTGTATGTAGGTAACCCAAAATTTAAGTTCAGGGCGCCCAAACTTGATTCTCAATACTCAAAGCTTTCAAGGCGGCCAGAGTGGTCGCATAGGAGGCAGTGGGAAAATTATTTTTTTGTTATATTTCTTAGATCACCGCGGTGGAAAAAGTGTTGACCATGAAAAAAACTTGTGGTCAATAATGATTCAATACATGTATCTCATCTTATGTAATTTTTCTTACATTTCATATGTAATTTTTCAATGCATTTCATATAACTTGTGGTCAATAATGTATCATATGTAATTTTTCTTACATTTCAATACATGTTTCAATACAATATTTCAATTGACGGGACCCATTCTTATTTTAAGTTTAAATGACGCATTGAAATAAGGGGTACTTGCAAATGCGGTGAGATAGCCAAGGGCATGGAAAGGGAGGGGCAATCTGGGTAGATGATGGTTAAATTTGGGTGGATTAAATGAAAGCCAACCAAAGTACATTATTTAATTGAAGAGTTAACCCAATAGATATCACCCGGTGATATCAAAGCAAATTAGGATAAAAGTGAGTAAAGTTACCTCACTTAAAATATCCTGGGATAAACTTAAACCGCTACCAAAGCGGAGCTTAAGCACCACTTTAATCCGGGGATAGGGTTTACCTAGATTATCTCTCGGGGATAGTCTGTCTTGGATAGAGAACCCTTCTACTTTGATAGTGGATGGGTTATCCCTGAGGTTATCTTTGCTCCAGCCGTGGAGGGGGATAATCCAGGGTTATCCTTGAGTTGATCCAGATTAACTAACTCCCTTGATCAAATCACTTTTCAGATTTCACCCTAACCATGAGATAGCTCTGAATCAAAGAAGTGTTAATGTCAAAACAGGGCACGATCAAAATTCAAGGACATTAGGGGAGCAAATTCAGGTGTGGCCCCATTTGGGGCCTATGTGATCTAGGTAGAGCTGTCAATGGGCCGGGCTCGGGCTGGGTTTAGGTTGGCTTAGTTGAGTTATCAATATTAAAGCCCGAGTCCAACCCGGGTCCGAGTTATGTCGATCCGGGTCAGGTCGGGTCCGACACTATTAAAAAATTATAAAGTCCGACTAAGACCTAGTCCGACTCGACAATCTAAATAAAAATAAAAATAAATATATTTAATAATATAAAATTTATAATCTCACTAAATTAATTAGAGTTTTGATATTGTGAAAACATAGTTTTAAATTTTTTAATTAAATAAAATAACATAATTTTAACTAAACAGTTTTTAAAATTTGAAGGGAGAAAAAAAAGAGAACGAGCCGGGCCGGCCCGCGGATCGAACTCAAAGCCCGAGCCTGACCCGTGAGCCTTAGTCGGGCCGGGCTTTTAGGCCCAACTAAGAGCCCACGGGTCGGAAAAGGCCTTACAGCCCGACTCAAAATCAAGCCAGACCCGTGTGTCTGTCGGGCCGACCCGACCCATTGATAACCCTAAATCCAGACAACAATTGTGACTGGGTGAAGCTGAAGTCAAGAACAAGGTACGAAAAGTCAACTCACCGGCTAAATTGTAAATCACTCTGTTCAAGCTTCTATGATATATATGTCTTCTTCCTCTATAATTTTAATCATATCCTAACCATGAGATATCTCCGAATCAAAGAGGTGCTGATGTCAAAACATGGCACGATCAAAATTCAAAGGACATCTGGGGAGCAAATTCAGGTGTGCCCTCATTTGGGGCCTCTGTGATGCAAGCAACAACTGTGGCTGGGTGAAGCAGAAGTCAAGAACAAGGTAACTAAAGTCAACTCACCAACTAAATTGCAAGACACTCTGAGCAAGCTTCTATGATATATCTGTCTTCTTCCTCTATAATTTTAATCATATCCTCTCCTCACAGGAATTATGTCCCTAGTAATCATCCTATGATAAAAACCTAGGTAGCCTAAAACTTAGAAGACAAATACACAGTGAATTGGACATTTTTTATGAGTAGATACCAATCTGATGTCAAGTCTGTTGACCCCTCATTTGTTGGGACAAGGGTAGGGGTGCAATGATCACCTAATAACCCATTTGATGGTTGTTGTCACAATATTCAAATACATGTTAGAAAGCAAAGCCAACCGTATGTTGGGTATTCCTTGTCTAAAAAATAATTATGCAAAAGTAAAACAAGCAAAGAACAGTAGAATTGTGAAATTACTGAGAGATTGGGCAAATCTTTGTGGCCATCTTTTCCTCAGCTATGTCCTGTCTAAAGCTAGACACATAGAACTGTAAAACAAATGAGAAATTGGGCATATCCTTGTGACCACCTCTGTCTGAGCTAAGTCCTGTCCCAAGAAAGATAGCTCTATTAACAATGCACTCAAGTTTGCCAACCATTTCCATGTTATAATTGGGTTTGATCCAATTCATCAAGAGATGGCCCATGATGTCTTATTAAATCTTTCATTCAAATTATAAATTAATTTTGTACTTATGATCAACTATTAGGGTGAGGGCAATTTTAGATTCTATTATCCTCCATAACACTCCCATAATGTGCAAAGGGGAGGTTTCCAGATTTGAATTTTAAAGGGTTACATGCGTAAGGTCGAAGAGACGGGTCTCCTTGACGAGAGGATTTACCTCTTCCTTCATCAGATTAATTTCTACCTCGATATTGGCCTACAGACATCTCACGATATCGCTCCGCGAATATTCTTATCTTCTAAGTAGGTTAATCTATGCGATCCGAATACCAGGCTCGAAGTCGTTACGCTGTGCATTTCTGCTCACATGTTCTTACGAATTTCTAACATTTCGTATCAGAGCCCGCTTCTAGATTAGCCTCGTTTTTAGATCAGCTCACATCCATCAAAAATAAATTAAAGGAGATGCCGATGGGCTATGGGGGTCGCCGGTGGGAACACTGTTCAGGGCCACACACAGGGCGGGCTCATCCTAAGGGAACCGCCGCACAGCCACTGCCCCATCGGGCAATGCCGCCCCGCGCGCTGTCGCCAACTGGCCGCACCCACTCTCACACAGACCCCCCCCCCCCCAAAAAAAAAGGCTTGAACGGGGTTCACCGGCACGTAGTACCACCTCTCGCGACGGTGTTATCTCCGATGTCGGGCGGTGGGCAATCCCTCATGGCGCCTAGCTCCGGTCCGGCAACAGGGGGGCGGCGGCTATGGCATCCGATGAAGGGGGTGCAGCGGGTTCAGCGTCCGGTGAAGGGGGGCGACAGCTGTGGCAAACGATGAAGGTGGACGAAGGCTCCGGCGTCGTGATCACCGGCGTCTGGCGATGCGAGCGCCAGCGTCTGGGGAGATGGCAGGGTCGCCCCCTACCTTCTCCCCTCTCCTCTCTCTCCTCTCCTTTCCCATTCCAAAAGTCGAAGGGAAGGGCATTGCGGCTAAGGTTTTCTTTTTTTAATTGGGTTTTTCTCAGGGTTTGTCGACCCGCCCGACCCGGCCGACCCGGTCTCGGTGCGGGACGGGTCGGGTCGGGCGGGTCGCAAAGCGACCCGGTCCGCCCTTTGGCTCTCCACGCGATTTTTTTGGAATTTTTTTTAAAATTTTTAAGAAATTTATTTTGAAAGATTAAATGGTATATATATATTTAAAAATATTAGAATGTATAATTTATTTATGATAATAGATCCATACTACATTATACATATTAAATTATATAAAAATTACATATTACACTGCTTAATTAAACATCCTATTATATATAATACATAAAAATTTATTTTAATTACTAAATATGTAAAAGTAAACAGTGACATAATAATGACATTCATTCATGAAGTATAAAATACAAAAACTCACTAATCCGTGTCCATCTGTGAAGTCCGAATCCCAAAACTCACTCATCCTCCTCATGTGTGTAATCCGAAACCCAAAACTCACTAATCCTCATCATCAGTGAAGCCCGAATCCCAAAACTCATCATCAGATACATGAGACTGATCACCCGTATAATCTAACTCTATCCTAGTGGGTGGAGGTACATATGGGTGAGACTGAAAATATGTAACCATCTGCACAAATGATGGGTCGTGTGCTGCGGTGGAGGGTACATGAAAATCTGTAAAAAAAGTCCTCACTACATCTATAGCTTCAATTCTATCATGTGCGACTGGTGCTGGTGCTGCTCGAACTCTGGACGTGGAGGAAGATCCTGCTCCGCCATGTGCTCGTGGTGGAGGTACCCGGGACGTAGAAGAAGATGTCCTCGGTGTGCTACGAGAACCGTATCTATCATGTAACTGTGTCCGAAAGGAATGTCGAACATCTCCCGGAACTCGGTCGCATGCACGAACATCGCGTCCCACTCCCGCAAGGTGCTCCGCAAACCTGTGTATGCCGGTGACGCGATGTTCGCAGTATCTACAGTGCACATGTCCATCACCCTCAACAGAATATCCATGCTCCCACGCAGGGTGACGCCGTCCGTCCATGATGACCTGCAAATGATGTAAAAGTTTACATTAGTGATTTCGATGACAAGTACAAAACTCTATATATGAAGAAATGTACAATTAATTATTAGTTAGTTCTAAATGTAACCAAATGATACATACTAATAAAGCCTATGGACCCAAACTGGGCCAGTGCCCATCTCCAAACAATCTGACATTAAATGTGGTCCGCAGATAGGACAGATAGTCTTCATAGCGCATTGAACCTGAATAGTTCTCCCAGTACATGCGTACGTAGTATTCATACTCATGCGAACCTTGTGCGTACACGACCTCTACTGACGTAGCTGCGGCATAAGGATATGGATACGATGGGAAAAATGAACTACTGTTATCTGAGTCGCCATGATACATCGGCTGCTGCGGCCATGACCGTCCATACGAGCTTCCAGATCCCTGGGAGTCATGTGTGCTCATCCTCTCAAAATCAGACAACATGCCTTGATAGCTGGTACTGTCTGCAACCGAACTTCCATAGTAGGGATCCCAATGATCAGCTGCCCGTCTCGTCCCTAGCAGTGGAACACCGTGGTCCTCATCTTGCGTGGCATGTGTGAAGTGCTGCTCCTCTGTCCATGCGCCATGTTGACGGCCCCCACGACCTCTACTATGACCACTGCTGTACTCTCTGCCACCAGCACTCGTATTCTCACGAGGACTCCGTTGGTCACCTTGAGAACCACCACCTCCATGGGATGAAGACCCTGTCGGTGTACTCTCAGCATCGGAGTCATGACTCCCACTAATGCGAGGCTCAACAGAAGGCTCGGTAGTGTCGTCATCTGCATTGGGATCTAATGTCTCCATGTCTGTAAAATCTATCGGATTTAATGGTGGTCCCTTGTCCTTCTTGCTGGTGAATAATGTGGTCCATGATGATTTTTTCTTCTGTGGAGCAGGGGGCGGCTTACATGCTGCATGTTGTGTCCCTATAGATGCCTGAGAAGCAGAAGCATGTTTAGATAATTTTTCAATTTACTTTCTATTGTGTAAGTCTGTACGTATACCTGAGAAGACTGATTGGGTGCCTTAGTCTTAGATGTTGAGCGTCGGGGCGCAGCAGACTGAGATGGTTGTTTCGATGCTCCCGAAGACTACACAATTGAAAGAAGAATATATTCAATTACCAATGAATTATATATTAACAAATGTAGAAATGACAATATAATTTCACCTCTCTAAATGAGGAACTCCCCCTAGCCTCTCTTGAAGTGGATAACCTTCTTGGTTCCGCAGATATTGAATGCCGCGGTACAGCAACTCGAGACCACTGTTCTCCCGCAATGTTGTCATTTGTCGGACCGACCTGCAATATATTGCTATCATACATAAATATATGACTATGCTATCTAATGAAATTTGCGATTCGATTTTCATGTATTAATTCACCTGAGGTGGCTCTTGACGCTCAATTAATGGGGGTTGGATCAATCGCTCCCATGCTGTATCATCATACGCATACGATGTGTCTCCACCCCCAATGACGAGGTCTTCATCTAAATTAATTTCATCATCACGTCCCGTTGCAGAGTCGTCACCACCCAAATGCACATGGGTGTCATCTCCCTCCCCGACTGCCTCTTGTACAGCTGATACGAGAAAAGTATTAGGCCGTGGTGTCTCGCCAGGTTCTTCAGCCTCCTCGTCTAATTCTGCCTCACCACGCTCGGTTGTGGCTCTTGCAACCCATGCTACCATAGGGTCGTCATCGTCTCGCAAGTACACAGCATCCGTTGGGTCGTAATCTCCCTCTCCTCTCCTTGTATCCATTTGTACATGCCGGACCTTTAGCCTCATGTTGTAATGAACATACACCATTTTATCTAGCCTGCGGTGTGTTAGCCTATTCCTCAGCTTAGTATGCAAGAAGGAGAACGTCGACCAATTCCGCTCACACCCACTCGACGAGGATGTTTGCGATAGAACTCTCATTGCGATCTTCCTTAATACGGGTGCACTTGTGCCGTAATTTAGCCACCACTCAGCTGTGTTTAAGACAGATCATGTACAATATAATAATTAGATGTAAAAATTCTTTCTCGAGATATAAAAGGTACATTGTGAAGACACATTACCTGGGTCGAGTCTATCACGACTGGCCACGGCATTAGGTGTCGCAAATGAACCAATTCCCTCTCTAAATATTTTCATCTGCATTATCAAAAAATATGAAGTGTATATTTCATTTAATATTGTCAATGTTAAAATATCCAAGTATACCTCATTCAACGCATCAGCGGCATCTGTTGGGGTGAAAGACAATCAGTCTACCACAATGTTGACCGATTCTATCAACGTATCGTCATAAGCAAGGGCCCGAGCATATTGGAAGGCCGGATGTAGATAGTACGCTACAATCGTAAGACAATGAATTACATATTAGTATCAACTGAAAATCACAGCTCATTGATTGGACGAGAATGTAAGTGTTTACCTGCCATGTGAAGATCACGGCTCATTTGTCTGTCCCATCTGTCCCCCACAATCTCCAGAATAGTGGGTCCATATTTTTTGGACGTTGTAAGGATCTTCCGCTTTGCTGCTTCTATTTTGCTGTACACCAACCCCATGGTTGGTACTCTATCCCCATCCACGCATCGTAGAACCTCATACAGTGGCTCTATCAATGACACTAATATCTTCACTCTATCCCAAAAATTCGAGGTGTTGACAATCCCCTCGACCTCCGCCCCTTCACGTGAAGCAGCAAAAGAGGAACTCAGCCAGGTCTCACCTCTAAACATTTGCTTCAATCCATCCTTGTGCTTCAATAGGCTCTGCAATGCGATGTAGTTGGTGGCAAATCGTGTGATGCCAGGCCTCAACAGTTCGCCGCCACAGTGCTCCCTCATCCATGCCAATACAAGTGTGTGGTTGTAGATATATTTCGTGATTTTTTGTGCCACCTCGACCACAGATTTTACCATACGAAGCTGCCCAATCTCCTTCAGCATCAGATCTACACAATGTGCTGCACAAGGGGTCCAGAAAATGTGCCGTTTTTTCTTCATTAGCTCCTCCCCAGCCTTCTTATAGTTCGACCCATTATCAGTCACCACTTGTACAATGTACTCCTCCCCAATCTCAGTCACCACTTGCTCCATCAATGATAAAATATATTGGTGACTGTGAATTTGACCAGACGCATCCACTGATTTGTGAAAGAATACCTGTCTGTCACAATAAACAAGGAAGTTAATCAGGCTAGATTTTGTGGTACCTGACCATCCATCACACATCAGTGTGACTCCGTACTTTGTCCATTTCTGCTTGAATGAGTCAATGTAACTCTTGATCTCAGCAACTTGTTCATCAAGGTATACGCCAGCCAATTCTCTCGCTGTAGGTGGCTGCACGTGTAGCCCAAGGATCTGTGCTTCCTGAAACATTGGCTTGTAGTAAGGGCTATTGGCTGCATTGAAAGGTAGACCCGCGTGGTGCCACCATTTTGCAACAGCTTGACCAAGTTTCCATTTAGGTCCCTTCTGGCCATACGCATCGTCCATCCTCGTTTGCTTACCATGCTCTCGGGATAGTGCACCGGGCTCCACATCTTCGATGTTGATCGATTGTGTCCTTTTCCTTTGTGTCCCCGAGTCACCAGTCAATAAACTCCTTATGCCTCGTGATTGTCGAGTCGTAGATGAACCACCACTCCCTGATGCTCCGGTCCTCGCGGCCTCGCGACTACGGACTATAGTCTCCTCGGGATGTCTTGACTCTTCCCTGCTCTGACGTACTGCCTCACGAAGCTCTGCTTCGTATGGATCGTTCACAGTGACATACACATTAGTCTGCTCAGTACATGCTTGTTCGTCTTCGTCACTGGGTGTCCATGCACATTCCTCCTCGTTGCTGCCACTTGGCCGCCCGCTCACTGCCGCTTGATCCCTTTTCTTCTTTTTTTCCTTTTCTTTCATCTCAGCTCTCTTCTCACGCAGGTGTCTAGCCATTGCAAGTTTCACATCTCTAGGCACATGGGTACACCCAGCAACCTCAGAGTATCCTGCCCCAGCTCCTCCGGCCAAATGCTTCTTCAACCGAGACACCCCTCCTCCCCGGTGTTCTATTTTACAATAGTTACAACGCCAGCACCTACGGTTGCCATCCAACAAAACTCCGTGTGACCACCCAATATCATTTGTTCGTTCCTTAGGAGCCATATTAAGTACTTAACTGTATCTCCTAAATGTAAAAATTACAAATCATATTAAGTACATTATTTTAAACAGAGACTAACAATGAAAATAATATCATTATTTCTACAATATGCAAGACTAAATTCAATATTTACTACATGTCAATATAATTTAGTTCAAAATAATATCATTATTTCTAAAACATGCATATAATGCTAATTTTTTATTTAATAGACCTACATTTAGTTTAAATTAATTTGTAACATATTTATCACTAATTATATATTTATAATTATAAACATGTCTAATTAAATTATATTATATTAAATTATTTATCAGTAATTATTTATATTATATTAAATTATTTTACGTCTACAACTAATAATGAAAATAATATCATTAATTCTATAAAATTAAATTTAAATTTTAATACATCTCAATTAAATCTAATATTTAAACATTAATTAAATAATATATCAAACATAAATATATTTCTACAACATGAATTAAACGATCTTTATATTATTTCTACAACCAGAATTAAATAATATATCAATATATTAAATTCTACAAGATGAATTAAATAAAAATTATATTTTTCTTACAACATAAATTCAACCTGACATCAAAAATAATATTAAACAATGACAATCTAACAAATTTTATTCATATATTTTTAAATTAAAAAAAGATATTACATTTTTAAAAAATAAAATTTTTTCCTCCCCCCCCCACCCCCACGGTCGCACACGCCCCCCCCCCCCTCATCCCCCCACCGCCTGCCGGTGGCAGACGCCCAGCACGGCAACACCCCCCCCGTCCCCCCCCTGTCCCCTCCCGTCCCCCCACGGACGCACAGCAACACCCCCCCCGTCCCCCCACGGCGGCCCCCGTCCCCCCCCTGTCCCCCCCCGTCCCCCCACGGACGCACAGCAACACCCCCCCCCCCCCCCCGTCCCCCCCCCGTCCCCCCACGGACGCACAGCAACACCCCCCCCCCCCGTCCCCCCACGGCGGCCCCCGTCCCCCCACGGACGCACAGCAACACCCCCCCCCCCCCCCGTCCCCCCACGGCGGGACGGGAAGACCCGTCCCCCCACGGCGGCCCCCGTCCCCCCCCCCGTCCCCCCACGGACGCACAGCAACACCCCCCCCCCGTCCCCCCACGGCGGCCCCCGTCCCCCCCCTGTCCCCCCCCCGTCCCCCCACGGACGCACAGCAACCCCCCCCGTCCCCCCACGGCGGCCCCCGTCCCCCCACGGACGCACAACAACCCCCCCCGTCCCCCCACGGCGGCCCCCGTCCCCCCACGGACGCACAGCAACCCCCCCCCGTCCCCCCACGGCGGCCCCCGTCCCCCCACGGACGCACAACAACCCCCCCCGTCCCCCCACGGCGGCCCCCGTCCCCCCACGGCGGCAGACGCCGGGCATCCCCCCCGTCCCCCCACGGCGGCCCAGACGCCCAGCACCCCCCCCCGGCGGCAGACGCCCCACCCCCGACCATTTTAAAAAAATTTAACTTACCTACCTCCGATCGCCGCCCAACGCCGCCGTCGGCCGCTCAGATCGCCGTCCGCCGCCGCTGCACCGTCGTTCGTCGGTGGGAGGGGTGGAGCTCTTCCTCCCCCTTCGGCCCGTTAAATGGGTGAACCGCCCCCGACCCGCCGTACCGAGCCGGGTCCCGCCTCGCACCGGAGCGGGACGTGGCGGGACGCACGGGACCTTGCGGTCCAGTGCGACCCGTCCACGACCCCCAGCCCGCGCGACCCGGTGCCCGCCTGGGTCGGGTCGGGTCGTGCGGGTCGGTGCGGGACGGCAAACCGTGGTTTTTCTTTTAATTTTTAAACCTCTATATATTTTGGTATTGGATCTCACTCGTATCATCGTTTGTCAACTCAACGAGATTATATTTTTTTTAATTATTTAGAGTGAGAAAATTTTAATATTTTCATTTAAAAATTATAAAAAATGAGAAATTTTCACCGTGTATCTATCTGGAACTCGTAAACTTACTTTTGAATAATATAATATGACATTTATGTATTTGACGAAGTTTTTGAGAGGCGAAGATTTCGGTGTCATAATCCACCACTCATTTGATTGGCAAACACAGCCTAAGATTCAAATGAAGATCCGATAAAAATCAGTTAGGATCTAATTTAATATCCGGATGCAACTACTGTTAAAAGATTAAATGGATATCCAGTGTGTATCAATTTTAGATCCGAATCCATGTAAATTGTATCCGTTTAATATTTGAAATGGCAGGCGTAAAGGTTTTGACTTTTTAGCCCATTAAGATCAAGGCCGTTAAATGTCAATTTGTTTGCACAAAAAATTACATAAAAGGCATTATGTTAATTTTCAGAAGGGTACATAAGATATATAGAGGGGTCTATATGCAAATAGAATGATTTTCTAAGCTAAACCATGCTTAGAATAATTGTTTTAATATACTTAATGTTCTATTTCTACATATTTAATTTGTTAATTGAGGGAAAAGCCAATAAAAATATTATATATGGGAAATCCATCTTGTTTTTATATTTGCTCCTATGAATATGTTGTGAATGATTATGATACGACATTGTATAGATGTGATTGTGGTCGATAAAAAGGGTAACTAATATACATTCTATTTGCAGGATGCTCTTCAAGAAACACAAAGTTTCAGAAGTCACTATTTATTTATTTTAAATTCATCCTTTGAGGGGCCAGTCGGTTCTTAAGTTGTATATATTATTTTGTATAAATGATTTGTAGCATGGACTTTAGATATTATTCATTATTTATGTGTGGACGAGTAGTGACGTGCTAACGAGACACTAGTAATCCAGTTTAAGAATCTTTCGACCGAAGGATGACCACATTTTGTGCTTAAATTATTTTTGATTATGTCAATTTTTATGTGGAATATGTTTAAATTATATTCCATGTTGTATTTTTAATTTGATATCGTGCGATATCATGAAATTTTACACATATCTAGAAATAATGCGATTGTAATTTTAAATCCGTAAAAAGAGGATCGACATATCTTTAAAATTAAAATTAGAATCAGATAGTGCTTGATGTAGTTAAGTATCTTGGACTCATTTAAGGCCGATTTGATAATAGAATTGTCGGATGATTTGTTACACGATGAGAGAGAATTAGAGGTGAGACCCACACCCTCTCCACACACACATGCGGTCGTATTCGACCTCTGACAGCTTGTTCGAACCCAGAGGGTCGAACAGCATGTCCTAACTGAAAAACAAAGAGACCCTTAGCATCCAAAGACGCTGAGGCCTCTTGAACTAGACTATGTAAATTAATAGTCTTAACCAATTGTCGACAGCATCTTAAATACAATATGGCCGGTACTCGTAGAACAAGATAGTTTGGAAAGGCTTATGTGTGAGGGAAATTATTACCTTGGATTCTCCACCCTGAATTTCAAAAACCAAATGGGCTAATATCTCATCAGATTTTTAACTGTCAAAATTATGGTGGATAGAGAGAGAGATAGAAAGAAAAAAAAAAGGAGAGATTTGAAAATCTCCAAAATTTATCCAAACGCCGATTTCTTCTCTCTCCACTAAATTATGAAAAGAATCCATAATCCCGTCGAGTTTCCAAATGATTCTAAGAGAATTTGAGCATAAAAACTAGTTCCAGTGGGTAATCCCACTCCCTAGTTCCTCCTCTCTCACCCCTGTTTCTGACAAAGAACATCTCGGTAAAACCTTATTGCGTCCTATACATACATATGACAGATATTGTAGGCTTTCCAGATTCTCAACTGATTCCGGCAGCTCTTTTATCTTGGTGAAGATCAAATCCAGCATTCCCCGGTGACAGACGTTGCATCCTGGTGCAGGGAGAATTTCTGTTCCAGCGTCGCTGAGATTGAGAGAGCGCAGGCATTCCACGTTCCCAATTGAACCCAGCAACTCTCATCCATTTCAGTGCCACTCCATTTCAATGCCGGCAAATGGAGGCTAAGAAATGATTGTGCCAGTGCCACTGAGATTAAGAAAGTTTTTTTTTCTTGCATAAATGTCATTATTACAGGTAAAATTATAAGTACGTCGATCCCATAAGCTGTTAACATATATATTATTGTTGTTTTTAAAATTTAATAATATGTAAATTTAATTAAGTGTGTATATTGCTGTTATTTTGAAAATTTTGTACATGTGTCGTCGTACACCGCTGAAGTGGGCCTATCTCGTCAGCCCAATAATGCCTATCCTCCAGCTCATCACAAGAGCTCGACTCTCCAAGCCCACTACGCCCCAGTATGCCCCCCCTGTCTCGATGCAAGCCCAACGTAGGGACCGTACCCGCGTGCACTTTCTCCGACAACGGTCACGGTACACGGCAGCTGCTACGCATTAATGGCAAGCGGCGCTCCAGTCCGACGACGAGGTCGAGACGCCGCCCGTGCCACTCCCCCTGTTAGCACAAACTCACGCCCTCTCCGACGAGTCATGCCTCATTAATGATCGTCGTCTTTGTCGCATTAATGACAGAGCTATCTCTCAGGCAGAAGACGTCAAGTCAACGTCCATATCTCCCTGTCTCGACAGACACACGAAATGGATGATTCACGTCTCATCTAACTACGACAACTTAACGGTCAAATCCCTCGAGGATGATATAAGTAAGACACTGACCCACCAACAATCAGGAGGTATGCGAGAAACCTTCCCTAAAACTCTCCCATTCCTAATCTCTCCCTCTTCAAAAATGTTCTCCTCCTAAGATAACTCTCAGGACTTCTTATGACTTTTTTTTTGTGGTTGTCGACAAGGCTCTTGACCCCGAGTAAACAAATTAAAGGAGGTGTGGATTGAGAAGTGGGCGGCCATTTCTCAACCGCTACAACGGCGTATGTGTAACTTTTTCAAAATAATAATGATATATATTAATATATTTTTAAAAATAATATTTCTATAATTTCACATGTAACAATATCATTTATGCAGAAAAATCTATTAAGAAATCATACTATTCAATTTAAAAATCGGACTAGGAGAAAACAGCGCATAAAAAGGGAACGCCATCGTAGTGTTTTGCGGACAATTTTGGTAACCAAATCGAACTCGTTGAGCCACCAAAGTGGTTGAGTCGCGAACCGGGCTGGGTCGGACCGAGTCCGTTCTAACCGGCCCACTCGTTCGCCTCAAACGGCACCAGCCGGCGTGGACTGCGCTGCCACAGAGCACTTGGGTTTAGAGGGAGAGAGAGATGAACACGGACATCACCGCCTCGGCGAAGCCGGAGTACCCGGTGGTGGATCGGAACCCGCCCTTCACCAAGACCGTCGCCAACTTCAACATCCTCGACTACCTCCGCCTCACCACCATCACCGGCGTGTCCGTCACCGTCGGCTATCTCTCGGGTACTACGGCACCCCCACTCCCTCTTGGCCGCCCCCTCCTGCCATTCTAGGGTTAGGGTTTTCTAACGTGGACGCCGGTGTGGGTGCAGGGATAAAGCCCAACATAAGGGGCCCGTCGATGGTGACGGGCGGGCTGATCGGGCTGATGGGGGGATTCATGTACGCGTACCAGAACTCCGCCGGGCGCCTCATGGGTTTCTTCGCCAACGACGAGGAGGTCGCGCGGTACAAGAAGAAGTAGGGGTTGAGCTTCCCAGTGTAAGAGCTATCTGCATTCTTTTTTTTGGGAATGGATTGTCTTTGAGAGGGCTGTGTAACTTTTCCCGATGAATAATGGAGATCGAACTTCGGTGGCGGGTGTTTCTTTTCGCTGTTGTTCTTCTGAAAAGCTTGTTTCTTGTTATTGATGCATCCCTGTTAGGTGTTCTATGTTTCATTCATATGTTTCTTATGCATAGGATTGATCCAAAGACAGATGTTGTTATGCTTTTTGTCCTTTCCAAAAATGTTCAAGGGAGAGGAAAACCTGGACCCGCTCGACAGTAAACGTCAATTGTGGCCTTTGTGAGTGTTTGCTACATGCGGGTGTGTGGTCATTGGCATGACAAAATCATAATTGCTAATGTATGTATTTAATTTTTTATTATGTTGGTGACTTTGGGTCTAAAACAATGAAAAGAATAATGAGATCTATTTCGTAATCAGGCAAATGGCTGGTACTTGTTTTGGACATTTTGTAGCTCTAATTAACATCCTTTGCGTCAGTCACAGCTCACGGTTCATATTGATTGTATGCTTAAACTGTTTGCAGTACTTGCCACAAACAATGCAGCAGTATAGCTGCTGTTCACGGTTCTATAGTGTTCATGTTTTCTCTTTACTTTAGTGGTACACAGTTCTCTTAGTTACACCGATTCTGTGGTTTCCTTTGTGTATCCTGAAAACAAGCTAATAGCCTCAAGAAAATACATAGATGTGCCAAATTTTGGAAGAAACAAATTTAGTAGAAACATTTGGGTACCAATTGCTAGCATATTCCTAGCACAATTTCCTTCTTCCTTTTTCTTTTCCCCATCTTTTGAAGGTGATTCTATCATGGCCTGTTAATGCCTTGAAACACCAGATTGAGGTAGGTTAAGGAGATTGAGCAGGAGGATATTTGGAAGGAAGATGTAAATTAAGTTGAGGGATTCAGAAAGGATGATGTGATTGTGTCCTTATGATGGGACAAAACAAGGTTCATTTGTTTGTCCTTTCTAAATGTTCTTTTTTTGGGGTAGTTTGGTTCTGAGTTTTGACTGGATTTGGGATAAGGTGATGGAGATATTTCCAGGATGTGGGAACTTTTTATTATCTCATCTGCGATACGCTGACAATGCATTGCTGTTTTGTGATGGAAAGAGCATCAGCTAGAAGTTTGTGCTTATAGTGATTGTCTTTTGGTTGGTTTAGGTCTTATGGAGAACTTGTAAAAGTCGCCTTTTGTGAGGCTGGATATGGAGGACAAATAGTAATATGAAATTGCTTTAGAATTGTGTTGCAAGTGGAAATTCTTGCTTATGATGCATTCAGAATTACAGCTCCATTTAAGAAAACAAGAAAGGTGGACTGGCAATATATCATAGATAGCCGAGATGTGGGTGGGCTGGAAACCCAAGTCTCCAAGTGTTGAGGGAACACCAGTGCTCATTATCTTATCAAATAATCCATACTTGTATCTTATACACGCAGAGCAGCATATGCTAATTGACTGAGTTTGGACAGATTTTTTATGGAGAAATCATGGGAGGAAAGAGGACTTTATGTAATGAAATGGAATAATGGTTGTCTAGAAGGAAAAAGGGGAAAGGAGTTTGGTGTTGAAGACATACAATTCTTTTTTGAAGGTGTTGAGGACAAGCAATTCTTTGACACAGCCCCTGGAGAAGGGGGGAAAGTGTCACTGAATAATCCTTCGAGAAGGTAAGGATGTGTGATTTTTTTTTTTTAGTAATACGTTGAAAAGGGAAGAAGATGGGAGGTCTTGCCTTCAAAATTATGTAGGGTATCTGATTCTTGGATGGTATTTCAGCTTCTGCTAAGCTGATAGAAATGGGCCTGAAAGTGGAGACAGGCAACAAAGAAAGGCTGGTATTTGTGAGAGGAAGTAGCTATGTGATAGATTTCAAGACTTGTGTTTTTTTTTTTTTTTGAAGTGAGAGATTTCAAGACTTGTCTAATATCTATTGCAGATAAAGAGTGGTTCCACAGGGTGAATCATTGTGAAGCCCTATATTCTAGAGAGTGCTAAATAAGGAGGCAACTCTTCAGGTATCAAAGTTACCTCTCCACAGGTATACTTGATCTTGCAGTGCAAAATATTTGGTTCAATGTAGGTCTGACAAAAAAAATCAAGTATTTGAGGCTTGGTCTGCATTTGACACCATCGGTAGAGAAATCCATAGGATCGCAGCTTCAAATGATTTTTGAGTGAGAGTTTGGAATGTGGAAATTGATTTACGTCAGAGTAAGGAAACTGCATATGCTGTCTTCCATATACTTTACTGGCCTTCAATTTATTCACGTGCAGCAATGCAGCTTATGTCCAATCAATTGATCAACCATAAGCAGTTCCATTGAATATAATTGCTTGCTGTACATGTGACTGTCACTTTTGTTCTTTTCCTCTCATACGCATCTCTCACAGCATTGATCTGGACATTATGTGGTCATTCAGTCCATTGAGGAGAAAAGCTGCACTTAGGTTTCTGAGCATCTGTGGAACGAGACTAAGCAAAGAGGGATGGTGTATTAGTCACTCCTTTCTAGTGTTTCACTATTGGCTGCAGTGAGTTATTGCCTTTTTAAATGCTTTTGTTCCTTTTGGGCTCATCACGTAGGAGTTGTTGAAGATGCCCTTTTTGTCATTTTCCAATGTCTGAACTTTCTGGATTTTACTAGGATGCTGGTTTGCTAGGGCAACACATTTCTGTTGTTATTTTTGAGGAACTTGGAATTTTCTCCTTATAATTTGTCATGTAAAGTTTTCTATAGAAGTCTAGAGCTTTTTTTCTGGTTTATTTATTTCATGCTAGCATTCTGTCTCTTCTTTAATCTTCTATCCACGCTGAAATATTGGATCAAATGTGACTAACAGCAAGAGCACTGATGCTTCCGAACAATCGGTTATAGTCGAGCCCTGATAGGATTCGGGTAAGAGTCTATCATCCTTTCCATTTCAAGGATTTCTTTGGATTAACGAGGATCCTAGACTTAGTTCATGACAGAACAATGAGAGCCAGTAAGGCCTGCTAACCTGTGCACGAGGTAAAACAGGTAGGATTTGAACCCAAACCTTTTTTGTGCACTTCCAGTTCTGAGAGCAACCGTGACACCTTGCAGATTGAAGATGGGATATTTTACTGTATCTTGATTGCTTTAAATTAGGATTTGGGGTTCACAGGAAATATGAACTGAAGATTGCACCCCCTGAACTAATCTTTAGGCATTGTTTCTTGGAGCCCATCACCCATAAATGGGAGGCAGAATGCATGAAAAAACATACCTTTTGCGCCAAGATGTGAATTCTTTCACTTCTTGTGTGGATATATAATTTAAAGGAGTTATGTTTTAATGTTAGGTCGAGTAATAAATTCCCAAAACAAATCACATAATTCAGTTTGGTATGCAAACAGAACCGATGAATCGATGGGTTTCTATTTGGTTTGAAGCAAATGATAACTAACCCATCTCCTGATGACTAAAGTTTACCTTTCCCCATTTTTTTGAAAAAGAAATATTGACTTTTCTCCTATTATAGGGTGTTTGGGAGCACTTTTTGGGGGGGGACTATTTTGCTTCTTGAAGTTGTTTCTTGAATTTTTCTTCCAAAATTAGAATTTTGCATTTCAACTTTTAGCTGATTATAGCCCAAAAGGGGGAAAAAGAACTCTTGGCCTCCTCGACAGAAATTCAAATAATTTTTTAATGGATTGTCTTGTCTCTGTCCTCTCCTTCTATCAGCACTCTTCTGTTATCATTCCCTCCACCTCCGCCTCCCTACTGCTTCTGTAATCTGCACACTTCACATCCTCAACCTTGACTGACTATTGCCCTTTTAAGCATCCCTTTTAAATAATATAATATTTAAAAATTAGTCTACTTTTTTAAAAAACAAAAATTATAATAATCATATAATGATATAGCAGCAGTCATGTCTTACATTTTATAGATGAAGAGCCCTTAAACTCTCATATCAAATTTATTCATTTATTAATTATCTAATAAAGATGAAATGTCCAAAAAATAGTTAAAAATGAAAACTAGACTAATAATCCATACTTTAGATTGATGAAATAGTAATTTTACACCTTTAAAGATAGGGTAAACAATCTAAACATTGCAATAAGTTTTAATTTTATAAAAAACATTAACAAAAGATTTCAAATATGTGAGTCGACCGACTCGGTTTGAGATAGATCCGAGTCGGGCCAACTCGTATCGGATGAGTAGGGATGCGATACGAGTCGGATCTTGGAATCTATGAGACTAGAGTGTGCAATCTATGTGGGCTCTCCTATGGTATGGTAAGTAAAACTACTCAAACACAACCGTAAACTAGTTTGATAGCAACCATATAACCCGTGAGATGATGGATTTTTTGAATCTTAGATCACAGGTCGGGAATCACTTCGTTTGTGATAATATTATCGTCTCAGTCCATTATTCACACAATTACGTGATCAAACGAGCAGAAAATAGGGTCCTGCAAAAAAGAAAATTAATCTGTTAGGAATCATTTATCCTTCCTCAAAATTTAGACATTGAGGTAGAGGATTCTGTTTCTTATAAGTTGGTCCAACTCTTTGTGGAATCTAATGTGGGACTAAAATCATTGGTAACTCTAGTTGGCTGAGAGACTTACACTCTCTCTACGTGTTCACACCATCAACCCGTAATAATATCTCCCCCTTTACAAGGCCTACGCCCTCGTCGGCTAGGTGCCGATCAAGGTTACGTCCGTTCATGTGCAGCAGATAAAGGGTGTATTGATACGGACACCATTTGTTAGGAGTCATTTATCTTTCTCTAAAACTTAGACATTGAGGTAGGGGATTCTTTTTCTTATAAGTCGTTTCAACTCTTTGTGAAATCTAATGTGGGATTAAAGTCACTGGCAACTCTAGTTGACTGACAGACTCACACTCTCTCTGGGTGCTCACACCACTCACTCGTAACACAAGCCCTACCATCGGGCAGATCCCCGGCCTCCCTTACGAGAGCTTGATGGCCCACGATGCGCTAGCTGGACCCGGCGGCCGGCCGGCAGCATCACACGCCTGATGCGGCCCCACGGGAATCCCACCTTATGGTAATCTCCACATCGATCATCGGCAGCACCGAAACATTAATGAAAGATCACAATCATCACATCAACATATATACCCAATAATTAATTAATTTTCGGTGTTTTGATCCTCTTACAATCTTATGTATTTATTTATTTATTTATCTTTTGTCAGTGAAACAATCGGCAAATTGGTGCAGAAAGCCGCCGAGCTGGATGGTGGTTATTATGATGAGAGGGACAAAAATATGGGGACATACAATAAATATACATGATATATTTGAAAAGTAATTATGTACTCACCCTACATATTTATGTAATTATCCTAAATAAAAATATCATTATAAACTAATAAAAAATAAGTAAAGAAATAAAATAAACAAATATTCTATTTTATTTTGCATGAATCCAAGCCAAATCTTTTCAGTCGAATTTGATTCAAATACACAGACTCCGCACGAAATCTCCACCGACCCTACCTGAGTTGAAATTCGTATGGATTGTGCTTCAAAAAAAAAACTCTGGAGCAGTGCAAAATCTGAAACTTTAGGTTTTCTGATACATTTGTCTGAAGCTTATAAGAGCAAAACAATATTTGTAATAACTTTTGTGTGCACCAAAGCAAGAAACTTCCGAGATTTAAAAGCTATGGTTCAGGCTGCTGCTTATATAAACATGATTGGAGACCCATGTGAAGATTATGTTGTGAGTACTTAGCTGAATTGTAGAAGAATTAGTGAAATATAGTGAGGTTTTGTATCTTTAGCTCTTCTTTTAAGCAATTACTGTACAAACAGCCAAAACGGCAACTTAGAAATGTCGTTGTGACCGATGAGAAGTTGTTGGTTGTCGAATGGACTGGTCAACTTAATATGGTCCAGCTGTTCATGAAAGAGTTGTACATAGTATAAATACTGAAGGAAGCCAAGAGGAGGACAGGATTAATCTGTCAGCTCACGCCTTTCTCTTCTGCTCTCTCTCTCTCTCCCCTGTTATCTTCCCTTTCCCCCATCTCCCTATTCTCCTGTGACTGTTCTTGCTCTTCTGTAAGAACCTCTGGCAACTGTTCCACCCACCATGACGGCGACCAAAGCTCGGAGCTCCGGTGCAGGAGCAATTCTGCAGGGGCTTGATCGAGAACCCAGGAAGGGCCTCAACAAAACCTCGGGATTGTGACAGCAGAAAATAAATGCTTCAATGGAATGAAGTGAGCATACTTTGTTAATATATCCACAACTACCAAGATAGCAGACTTTGTATGAGAATTAGGAAGTCCTATAAAGTCCATTGAAATGTCTGTCCATGATTTCTCAAGAATTGGTAATGGTTGAAGGAGTCCAGCGGGTGACTGATGAATGTATTTGCATCGCTGACGAGTGTCACATCCTCTGATATAACTCTTAATATCCTTGTTAATCCCTTTCCAGTGAAAAACTTGTTTGATGCGATGCAAAGTTTTATGAAAAGCAGAATGACCAGCTCCCGGTGCATCATGGTGCGCTCGTATGGTGTCTGTGAGGTGTTTGAATTGTCTGTGCAAGAGAATTCTATTTTTATAGTATAGTATACCATCTCGAAGACTGTATAAGTTCTTATCCAGAGATCCGGAATGCCATTGCTACATTAAAAACTAGAAATGGCAATCAGTAAAATAACTGTTTGTATGTCCAAATACCAATCAGGTTGAACCATTGAAAATGCATTAAGAATCATAGGGTCATGTAATCTTGACAGAGCATGATGCCAGATTTATATTCTAGCTGGAAATCAAACCTCATTAATTTGATTAACCATATGTGCTGGGCAGGAGTACGAATCTGCTGTTGTAAAGGATACCTTAAACTTTGGTGGTCTGTGCGAATCAAAATTTTCTTGCCTATAAGATAAGATTTCCATTTATGCACTGCAAAAATAATAGTCTCCATCTCCTTCTCATACACTGATAGACCAAGTTGGGTTTTGGAGAATGGTTTGCTGAGATAAGCAATTGGTCGGTTGGACTGCATCAGACTGCCCCCATACCACTGTTGCAAGCATCACACTCAATGATGAACTGTTCTGCAAAATTGGGTAAAGCTAGAACTGGGGCTGTTGTCATTGCAGTCTTGAGACTATGGAAAGCTTCTTCTGCCTCAGAAGACCAGACAAAACTATCTTTGCGTAATAAGGCTGTCAGAGGAGCTGCAATCTGTCCATGCTGCTTAACAAATTTCCTATAGTACCCAGTTAAACGCAAGAACCCCCTCAAAGCCTTTACAGACTGGGGAATAGGCCAGGACTGGACAGCTACAATTTTTTGGGGATCCATAGCCACCTCTTCTTGGGAAATGATATGTCCAAGGTATTCGACCCGTTGGACCCCAAATTGGCATTTGCTGAGTTTGACAAATAGATGGTTTGTTTGCACGGTAAATAAGGCTTTGTCAAGATGTGCAAGATGGTCATCCCATGTAGCACTGTAAATGAGGATGTCATCAAAGAAAACAAGGACAGATTGGCGAAGGAAGGGTTTGAAAATATTATTCATCAGACTTTGAAATGTGGATGGTGCATTAGGCAATCCAAAGGGCATTACCAAAAATTCATAATGGCCCTCGTGCGTTTTGAATGTGGTTTTATGAATATCCTCCTCACTCATTCGTATCTGATGGTACCCCGAGCGTAAATCCAATTTTGAAAAAAATCTTGCACCATGTAATTCATCGAGGAGGTCGTCCACCACTGGAATCGGGTACTTATTCTTGATTGTGCAATTGTTCAGAGCCCTATAATCAATGCACATTCGCCAGGAACCATCTTTTTTCTGAACCAAAAGCATCGGAGCAGAAAAGGACTATCGTTGTTCCTCAAAAATTCAGTGCCCATTAATTCCCTCACTTGCTGCTCAATAATGGTTTTATGATGAGGCTATGTCTGTATGGGGGTACATACAGAGGTTTTGTTTCATCAATGAGTTGAATTTTGTGATCACATGGCCTAGGTGGTGGCAATCCCTTAGGTTCCTGAAAAAGAGCCTAGTAGGTATCCAGTATGGATTGTAACTCTGGGGGATATGAGGACTCCATGGCAGTGTGCTCTGTAATCAAACACAGTTGCAAAGCATACATGGTCCTGACCCCTTTAATTCCTTTCTGCATATTATCATCAAAGAGTAATTTATCCTGAGCATCTGTAATAGCAGTGAAGGTGTGCACAGACCCATTTGAAGAAAATTGCATAGTCATGGTGTCCAAATTCCAGAGTATATCACCCAAGGTTTGCAACCAGGAAGCTCCTAAGGCCACATCAAATTCTTCTAAAGGTAACACCAGCAGATCTACAGTAGTTTGAAATTTCTGTATACGCAAGGCTACTTGGGGACAAATACCAGCACATTCCAACTGCACACCAGAAGCTAGTTTAACTGAAACCCCTGCCAGCTTTTGTACCCGGAGGCCCAATTTAGTGACCATAGCAGAAGCAATGAAATTATGTGTGCTTCCACTTTCTATCAAAATAAGTAATTTGTTCTGACCAAATGAGCCCAACAAACGCATTGTCCCTGGTGAGTTTAGGCTGTTTATAGCATGTGACAGTAAAACTGGACTGAGCATGTTTAATGTCGGTTGGTCCTCTACCAAGCCCGAATTGGACTCTACCACCTCAAGATCATCCTCTGGTACCACTTGAATGTAAAACAGTTTGTGGGATTGGCAGATATGCCCCTTCACCCATTTCTCATCACAGTTATAGCAGAGACCTTTGGT
Organism: Amorphophallus konjac; assembly: GCA_022559845.1. Taxonomy (NCBI): domain Eukaryota; kingdom Viridiplantae; phylum Streptophyta; class Magnoliopsida; order Alismatales; family Araceae; genus Amorphophallus; species Amorphophallus konjac. Next base: position 145,768 of record JAHNEJ010001305.1, read on the forward strand.
TCTCTGTTCTTGGATCTGCTGATTTGTCAACCTTTTAACTAGAGGAGTAGAGGGTTTAGGTGTGGATAACTAGGGTGGACACTGTGACGGAGGAAGAGGTGGTCACCGTCTAAAGAAAAGTTTGATTTCTTGAAGTCTTGCGAGTTCCATGGCCTGCAAGAGTGTTTTGGGTTGGAAGGAACGAACCTCACAAGAGATGTCATCCCGGAGGCCACTCAAAAAGGTTCCTAGAAGATGATCTTATGGGATTTCAGAGATTTGGTTGGATAATTTTTCAAAATCGCTCTGATAATCAGAAATAGATCCTGACTGACACAATTTGCTTAGCATCCCATGAGCATCCATCAAAGACGGACATCCACAAATTCAAACCAAGAAATATATGATTTGAGTGCGGTATAATGCCAATACCATTGGAGGGCATCCCCCTCCGGATAGAAAGAAGCTGCGGTGATCTTTTACACCTCAGGAATACTATTGAATATAAAGAATTGATTAACATATCATTTGTCCTTCCACAAAACATAGGCATTGAGGTAGTAGATTCTTTTTCTTATAAACGGGTCCAACTCTTTGTGGAATCTAATGTGGGACTAAAGTTAATGACAACTCTAATTAGTTGAGAGACTCACACTCTTTCTGAGTGTTCACACCATCCACTCGTAACAGCTTGCTCGAGGAGGAGGGCGGAGAGCTGCTTTAGGGCGCGGAAGGCGGCCTCGTCGAGCTCGGGCGCGACTCCGTGGTACGGCGGTTTTCGTCTGCCATCAAAAATTTGAATTATTTCCGATGGTGGTTAATTAGACGATTTATATCTCAAGAGCACGCCTCTAGTTTACTGTCCCATTAGTTTATGTACGAGGTTTTTAATAGGCGTTCGATATCTTGTGTGATTTAATTCTGAAGGTAAAAACTGTACATCTTCGGTTGGGAATTATATTTGATCGAGAATTGAGACTCTTACCAAAAATCAGATTAAAAAAGAATTTTGGGATTTATATTGAATTCACATATGGGAGAGATAACAATTTAATTTTCTCGTAATCTAGATTTATTTCTTAAAATAAACTCATGTTCACTGACCCATGAATTTCTCTCATCGACAAAAACTTTAACTCAAAATTTTAATCTTCCAAACAGAACCCAACTAAAACCAAGTGAAATCCATTCACAATTTGAAATATATGATTACGCATCTCACTGGCCCTCGTCACTCTCGGAGAGTGTACATAAAGAAGGCTTTCTTTCTTACTTTGCGAGAGGGATAAAATCCTCTCGTAAATTTTACAAGGGATAAAACCCTTGACGAATCGCACTTAACCCAAGTGGTAAATTTTATCAATCCGACAATAATGGTGTACATGTTTAAATGAATCCTCTGTAATTGCAAGTATAAAATCGAAATCATAATAGTTCGCATGCAATATGTGCAATCAGAAGGGTACTTACTATATATGCCATGAAAAATATGAGAAAGAAAACGAAAAATAAGCTGGCATGGGCGATCGAGCCATGAGAATTTAGTAATAGAATGTGAAGCCATGAGAATTTAGTAAACGGAAGAATGTGAAGGCATGGTATAACAAGAATGCATGGTTGGCTCGCCGATCTGCAGCACAATTTTCTTCGTGAAGCATACGTGTGAGTCAACTTAGCATGTCTCGCTGGTAGTGCACAACACTCTTCCCAGCAAGGATGGAAAGGGAATCACTAAGGACACTGCCTCTGGGTAGGGAGGTCCTAAATTCAAAGCCCGGGATATTTATATATCTCATATTTAATCATCGAGAGATGTGAATCTGAGATTTATTAGTTTTGAGAAAAAGAAAGATACACTTGAGTTACGTGTGTCGTTGGATTTGAACTTAAGTCTTTCATATTCCGTGTAGATCAAATCGATAACCGAATAGTATTGCAATTTGATAGTTTGATCATGATATATAGGATCATCATGTCCGTGCTGTAGTGTTTATAGTCGCTCTAGCTGATTTCCAATTGTGAGATTCTTCCTGCGGAAAATGTTGTCCAGAGGTATTAATCGTGTGCAGCAGAGCTCTGTTGTTAGCAGAAAATAATTCATGTTAGGGACGGACCCAAAAGTATCACGGTCGAAAAGATAAAAATTTGAAAGGTGGTAAATAATTTTCACAGGAGCCATGGTCACGGTTTGTCAATTCAGAGATCCGTATCAAATCGGATTCCTTTGTCCATTCAGAGATTAGTATCAAATCTGATTCCTCTTGACTCAATATGGGCCGGCCCGACTCGACGTCAACTCGGACCGACACATCCAGTCACATATTTATAATAAACTAAATAATAGAGTTTAATTCTTTTATCTATTAAAATGTAAGATTTATGATTATTATCATACTATTATAATATGATAATAATTTTTTGATATGATAATATGATTATTGTCACAATTCGCTCGACTTACTACTCGGAATCCGCTGCATATAATTCGAGTCACTCGAGTCGGGACGAGTCAAACGGAATTGACAAACCATATATGGTCACGATTCTATAGTCAACTATTTAGAAATTTTATTTTAAGGGGTTGATTGGATTGCTGTAAAATAGTGAAAACTCTTTAACTTTGAAATTCTACTGACAAACCATAATGGTTATACTCTTATGTTTTGGTCTCTCCTTACAAAATATGTATAGTTCTTGCTTAAACAGGTGGATGGAGTGTACTCGAGCCAGTTCACCAATTAAAGATTGCCATCATTGACCATGAGAAAATTAAAAGAGCACCTTGGTGCTGAAAAAAAAGGAGGTCTTCTTGATTCAGGTTTGTGTTTACAGCATCCTGCATAATCCTCTCATGTTGTTTCACTATTCTTCATCTGTTTCCACTGATCAGTTGCATATTCAAACCAACTTTCCATGCAGGTGCCTGGAGTTCATGGGATGACAGGAAGGCCAACCCTCTACAAGAGGTTGGGGTTGATGACTATAAATCCATGCTGTGTGTTGATTCAGCTGCCATTGGAACCCAATCATTCTTAAACCCTTCAAAGAATGGAAAATGATGGGAAGAGCTCTCTCTCCACTGTCTCAGCAAGCTATTGCAGTGCGCAGGATGATCATTGCAATGATGGAAAAGAAGCTGAACCCATGAAAAAAAATTGAAATAAAATAGACATCCAAGGCCAGTGCAATAAGTTTTTTTTTTTTTGCTGTGGAGATCATGGGGAACTTAATTTTCATAGAATAATTAAAAAATTAAGTGTAGAACTTCACAAGGAGGCGCATGAGGAAACATCTCCTGCAAATGATCTTATTTTAAAAAAGAAGAAGATCCAATTACAAGCCAGCAACTAAGCTTAGCTTCTTCACAAATCACAAGATACATGGTTTGGCAAACATATTAAAAAGAGTCAATAACCAAACCCAGAACGAATTAATTAAATGTGCCCCACCCAAGAAATCTAAACCGGATCCAGATCCAGGGGAATGAGGAAAGTAATTAAGAATGAACAAGGCCTCACAATTGAGTACGTACATGGCTTCAAAAGTTCAAACAACAGTGTAGAACGAACATTGATTAGGCCTCATCAGCAAATTAAGACCCAATGAATGAACGAATGGATGGATTCAAACCAACATATTAAACCCATCCATCATGCATGCATAGCTAACATCCACGGGTCTTGTCCCTAATCAGCAACCCCCAGTGTTCCCCCTCCGGGTGCAACTCAGTGCCGGGTACCATCTGCACCACTTCCGGCTCCTCCTCCACCACCACCGGGTTATCCGTCACGCATATCTTCAAACGCTTCCAGCCATTCCCGACGACCTTATTGCTGATGGGGGCTGGCTCCATCAATGCCGCCGCCTCCTTCTGCTGCAGCTGCTGTTGCTGGGAGCCAGGGGGGAGCGGTAGCCGCAGAGGGTCCGGCTCCTCCACAACCTGTAGTTGGTCACCATAGATGCATATTATCCCGCGTGATTAACTAATTAATTGGTCGGTATAGGAAATTAAGCGAAGCGACCTCATTTAATTATATACCTCGTTTAGGAGGGCCAGCTGCTGCACAACCATCTCATCGGTGAACTCATCAGCTGGTAGCCCAGTGGCATGGCCGCCCGTCTGCAGGTCGGTGTAGTGCTCGTCCGGCCAGATGGCCCCGGCGACATCTAAAGAACCCAACAACCCATCATCACGGGCATCTAAATCTGTCGGGACCGGGGAGCCACAGAGCAGCATCAGCATCAACGTGGCAACCTCATGATCATCCCATCGTGGGTCGCAAGGAATTGGCGTCGCCCGCTGGTCGTCTGGGATGGCCGCCATCTCCCCCTCCATCGGGACCATCAAAGCAGCAGCAGCAGCAGCGTCGTGCATCACCTCCATGTTCCTGCCAAGAAAGAACCGATGTTAGCTAGGGTTTTAAGAGGGGGAGGGACGCCTCAAAGGCGGCAGGTGGGGGCTTGCAAACAGAGGAAAAAGAGGGAGGCGGAGGGCGGAGGTGGGCGGCTAGCTAGGGATCCGAGGTGGGTGGGGGTCTGGGGGCGAGGGTTTTACCGAGAGATAGCAAGATCAAGAAATCGTGAGTAAGAGACCGGAGAAGAACGTCCATCGATCATTACCTCAAGGGCTTGCTCGCGGTGCTTTCCTCGTCGGCGAGCAGACCCAGTCCCGGCCGGCTCTGCTCTCCTTCCGAGGGAAGCGATCGCGTCTGGGACGAGGTAGTGAGGGGGGAGGGGGTTTTTATAGGTAAATTTTAATTAATTTTTTTACAATCATTTAGAAGGGGGTACGTGTCAACAAATAAGGGTGTCCACAGTTCAGACCTTCGATAGGATTAGCGGAGAGGGGAAGCACAGTTAAAATTTTCTGTTTAAATACTTATTTGTTAAGTTATTTAGAAATTAACTTCTTAACGATACTTATTAATAAATATAGTACATATATATTAGTACATATATTATTTTTTAAAAATAATTTTTTTAAATTAGATCATGAAATTAAATTTAAGATGATTTCGTCATATGAGGACGCTGATTTGGAAAAATAAAGAGTAACAACGAAACATATTTCCTATCTCTATGTAAAGATAATGTTAAAAATAAATCTATTAGGCTGATTTTTTGTTGTAATATTATTTTTTACTTTTTAATAACTTTGGTAACTTGCAATATCTACGGAAATACTCTTGCAGAAGGTCATCATTCCATTAAAAATCTCTCATTTAATTTTGATTTACCTTTCACGTAAAATTTTATTTTGTACATGAAAGCAGAATCTTCTGCATATATTGAATGAGCATAGATTAATCACAGATATTTTTGGCACTATATTGATATAAAAAATTATTAAAAATAATACTAAAATGAAAAAGATAATTATATAGTTATCCACATAACAGGGCTTTTTTTGAAATTGTCTTATCTTAATTTAAATTTTGGATCGGATCTGAGGATCCCGAGAATCTATTAGGGCCGATTTATTTCGGGGTTAAGATAGTGGAGCCGATGTGAGAGAGCGGTGCGAGTCTCACCGCTCTCTCACACATGAAGACATTAACCGGACTCGATTAGCGCAAACGACCTCCAGCGATCGCTTGCTTTAATCGAGATCGGTTAGCAAACTGGCCCTTAGAAGGTAACTCGATCAGAGAAAACTCTGATGCAGTCTCCCGCCAACCTCCCAAATCCAGTTTAATACCATTTGGCATTACAAATATATGGAAAATAGCATTCATAAAACACTGGCTAATCCTGAAATCTTATTCCCAAAAATTAACCCCAATATCCACATCTGACGTCTCCGGATTAGTCATACTCAAATGCAGCGTTGCATCTTGGGCGAGTGCTTTTCTCCCTCTTTCCAAGGTACGTCTTACCATCAGGTACCCGTGTCTTAGTGGCGATCACGGTCACACACGCTCCACCTTTTCTTTCTTCCTTCATCTCGCTTGTCATTATATTTTGATTATTGGAAAAGGAAGGTAAGAAAGAGAAAAAGGCAGGAAAACATGTCAACATCCCCTTTTTTGGCGATCACGGTGGGACTCCTAGTGCCCATCGTGCTAGTGTTTTGCTGATCTGTTTCTATGCTTGGTTAAGGGTTTTGTTTGAGTTTTTTAAGGTTGATGTTCGTCCACCTCATATTGCTGTTCTCGGAGTTGTACGTGGTTCGTCCAGGGCCGCGCCCACCTCCGCGGTCGGACGATAGACCGTTGTAGATTCTAAGAAATCCACTAAGAATAATTAAAAATAAAAAGAATTAAGACATGCACGTGGTGCTAAAGGGAAGTGTGATCGCCAGAGATGCGAGGGCCTCAAAGGATATAAACAATAACAATCAAGGGAGGGATCGCGAATATAAATACCTCAAATGCGGAGAGATTGTGAGTGCTCCTTTCTCTTCCGATCGGCCGGCCGATGAAGAGAGTTATTCTTGTTGATAACCCTTGCAAAGATCAAAGACAACAACCAATAAAAAGATTGGATTAGAACCAAGGTGAGTGTAGCATCAAATTCATAATAAGGATGAGCATGAATCATGTATAAGAACACACCTTATTGGGTGTTGCCCTTAAACCCCTATGCAAAGGGTGGGATAAAAAACATATGATGAATGATATGAATAATAAGTGTGCAAGTGTTGCACTGTGAGAGTCTCAACGTGATTGAGAAGATGAAGTAACAGAATGATGCATGCAGATGCAGTAATAAGAATAGAGAAAAGTTTAAGAAAAGCTAAGAAAGCCTGTGGATGTTCCTGGCTGTAGATCAACGTTAGGGAGGAAGGCTCAAAAGAATGAAACTTGGACGCCGGGAGCCCTCCTCCTTGAGCCAATAGCCTAGTAGCACCTCCCTGCAAAAAATCAAAAAAAAAACCTCCCTCGAACGAGAGCCGTAAGGCTCTATTTATAGGGAAAATCGAAGTTTTTAATTACAATAATGATTAAGAGAATTATTTTTAGTAAGAGACAAATATTGGAAGGGGTCCTTCCAATCATGGAAAGCCTTGGGGTCCTTTCCGAAGTGAAAAGGGGCTCAAAATGAGGAAAGAAGAGGTTTCTGGAGAAATCAGAATTGAACAAGAAATGACGCCTTGGAGACAGTCGTTTCTTAAAATGACGCCCGCGAAGGAAACGTCAATTTCAGAATTGACGACTCGCAAAGGGGCGTTATTTAGAATTTAACACGAATTACGGTCGGATCCAAACTCTCAAAATATAGTAATGAAAATGACGACCGACACAGGGGCGTTAATTGAAAATAACGCCTTGCACAGGGACGTTAATAAAAATGATAAAATGTCAAAAAGAATGGACGACCGTGAATTCAGGCGTCAATTAAATTGACGTCCGATTCAAGGTCGTTATTTCAAAATATTCAAAACATGGCTAATTTTTATTTCTCAATATTATTTTTCTATTTTTTAGGTGGAGGTGCATCTCATTGTGCTGATTCCAATGACTATTTTTTCGTATTTTTCTGACACTCGGAAGGCCACCAAATCACCTCTGAAAGATGATTAAAAATAATATTAAAAAATTCAATTTGAAATTGACGACATGCCAAATGTCGTTACTTACTTTTTTTCATTTTTTATTTTATTTAAAATCAAAATAACGTCTCCTGTTATGTCGTTAATTCCAAAAAAATTCCAAAAAATTCCCAAAAAAATGAGAAAATGAAAGAATGGACGTCCCTATTGATAGTCGTCAATTCTTTGAGAAACGCCCAAGGTTAAGCCGTTATTTAAAAGACGCCCCACGTCAAGTCGTTAATTCTGAAAATTCATAAAAATAGAGAAAAATGTCTAGAAAATCTAGAAAAATATGAAAAAATAAGAAAAGGGAGAAAAAGGGAATAAATCCAAGAAAAGTGAGAAAAATCACTCAAAAAAGTTAATTTGAGGGTCAAATTGGGGTATTATAAGGTAATATGAGATGCACTCACAGTAACGTCAATTTTGGCGTGTCTGCAGCTGCCCCGCCTTGGCGTCTGCTTTGCAAGGGAGCAGAGCGAACTGAAAAGTAGATGCCAAGGTGTGATGAGACACGCAATCAACATCACTTGATGAGAATTGAATCAAAAGCTCGAGATGAAGCAATCTCGGGAAATTCAATGAAATCAACGATGTTTGGATAAAAGAGGGAGTGTGCACGCGGGCACGAAAGAGAATGATCAACTTCCAGCGCGGTGGAAGTACCCCAGGTCACAAACCTGTAGGTTTCACCATTGGGGAGCGGTTACCAGCCAATGTGGACGTGCTGCAGCCATGGTGGATCAATGAAAAAGATTGAAATAAGATGATAGAAATCCAAACAAGGAACTTTCGAGAAAATGACCAAAAACAGCAACAAAACGAACTGAGGATTCCATTCGGCAATGAATATCTTATATCTGGAAAGATTAAGATCAATTTGACTCTCCAAATTAACTTATCAGAATGATTTTCTAATATTGATTCAAAGTCCTATATGAATGCATGCTGGGTTTAAAGGAAAAAGTAAAACAAATGAAAATATAAGATAATCAAGGATAATATTGTTAAGCTGCCCAGACTGGGTCAAGAAATTGATTTCGCGAGCTGATACTAAGCCGAAGCCCGTTTATCCACGCACCAACTCGTAAAAGGGAACCATCGTCCCCAGTCTCGGACGGCTCAACGGCCTATCCGTATGACTAAGACTCCTCTGGAATCATCATTGTTTTTGATGAAGGGGAACTCAAATTCCAGATTTATCAGAACCACAAGGTCCTTGATATAATCTAGTAGCGTATGTAACATATAGTAAAATGCATACAAGAGGATGTTGATAGCAATGAGCATGAGGGAACTGAGAAATGAGGTGTAAACACCGTGGGACTTGGATGATGATGCCCAGTCGGTGGGACCAAGAGCTTCTTTCCTGCGCTCAAAACTTCATTAGCCAAAATATAAGGAAGATAACAAGCAATGGATAAGGCATTTAAGCATAGCAAGCATAGCATGAATCAAAGCATGAAAGCAATCCCAATATAGACATCAAAGCACTCAAAGCTTGGTGTGGATAACATTCAAGCATATATTAGCAAGGCTAAACATGAATTAAATCATAACATTGCAAAGCATCCTTGTTTGTTGTCTGCCATGAGGATGACAATCTTGGCATGTGAGATTGAGATTGGATGATCAGAATCAAGTAATGCCCAGTAACAGAGTGATCAAGTGAAATCAGCAGGAGTTTACTAAAAGATTTTGGAAATGAACGATCAATAGAGAGATGATAATCAGGAGTGTCCATAGTGACAAATCATGATGATATTGGGAAGAATCAGGAGATTGATAGCGGTGAATGGAGAGGACTCATCCCGTGCTCTTGGTCCTTACAAAATTGTCGTTCCTACAAAAACACCATCCGAAAATATAATGCAAATTTTTAGATTTTGGAATATGCAAGTTTTTGTGGATTTTGAAAAAGATATTCAATTTTTATGTGGATTTTGAAAAATATGTGATTTTTTATGAATTTTGAAAATATTCAATTTTTTGGGAACTTGGTTTAGGAAATATTCAATTTTTTTGGATTTTTGATTAGGAAATATTCAAATTTTTTTTTGGATTTTGGGTCAGGAAATATTTAATTTTTTTGGATTTTGGATCAGGAAATATTCAATTTTTTTTTTGATTTTGGATCAGAAAATATTCATTTTTTTTGGATTTTGGATCAGAAAATATTCATTTTTTTATTTTGATTTAGACCTCGTTAATGCAGCATCAAATGGTGTTTTTTAAACCACTGGCTAGGGGTCCTTGTTCCTTCCCCTTTCGCTAAAAACTGCCCACAGCCGGGCGTGCATTGAAGGTGGCGCCCTACAATCGGCTACATATGTATAACGATGCCCCTACCAAGGCCATACCCGAGAAACATTCGGTCTTGGAGGGAGAAGAGAAGAATAATTGAGGATAAGCTTTATGCAGGATGGGAGATGTCGGGGCTTGAATTCCTTCCAAGGTATTACCCCTCAAAGAGGTAGTCTGTTGCGCCGGGGCTTTATGCCTTTGATTTTGAGACCCTTGACATGCATACGACCAGGGTTTTCCCTGCGGGGACTTGCCTCTCTTGACATGCCATAATTCATAATTTTGCTTTTATCAAAATTTTGACTTGATTTTTCATAATAGCCCTTTTTGGCTAGATGTATCATGAAATTTGATTTTAGTTTGGGTCAAGACTGCCCCTATTTGAGACTTCTCTCGTATTGGGGATTACCTAAGTTGGTCATCTCATCCATCAACCTCTTGCCCTTGCATTCGGCCGAGTAGAGAAGAGAAAAGAGTTTCAGATATACTCATGGCATGGCCAAAGTAGCAACAATGTTTAACCAAAGGAGCCGGCTAAGGACGCCGTGAAGTGTGTGCGGTACCCAGCTAAGGGTTGCTCTTAACAAGCGGGGAGAGAATGTTGAATTCCCAGTGCGGGGTTCTTATTAACCAAAGGTGCTGCATAGCAAGCCTAAAGACTTTTTTGACAATGATTTAGTAAAGATAAAGATACGACCTAGGATAAAGGTCTTAACTACCACTCTTAATCTTGTTAAGAAGCACTTTATTTTGAAAATCATGCGTGAAGTAATGAGATAATGATATCATAAAAGTATTTACTTACGTCAACATATTACCTTGCAACCTTTGTAGAAGCAGCTATCAGAGGCGAGGTTGATCATCGTGGGATAGTCCTCTTTTGGCGAAGAAAAGGAATGGAAGCAAAGGATTTGAAAGTGGCTTAACAAGAAGGAGTGGTGTTCAGACCAGACTCAGACGAATAAGGAGAAAAGGAAGAGAGGCGAGGGCTAGAACTCCCTCACTAAGGCGCGGAGACCCTGATCACATGGAACAGTCTACAGAAGAAGCGGAGAATTAGAAGGAGGAGTGAGGACTAAAGCCTCGGAAGCAGTGGGAGAAAGGGCAGATGCCCAAGGCAGTGGATGTGGAAGAAGTTGGGTCGGACCCGGGATCAGGAGGAATTAGAAGAAGAAATTGATAGATGGAAAGAGGCGGATCCGGAGGGTCTAGAGGCAGAGGAGAAGAATCCTAAGGGGAAAAAGAGTCCGGAGGCTCCGGAGGGATAAAACATCGAGGAACGTGATGCCACGGGAAGAAATAGGGAAAAAGATGATGGAAAAGGAGGAAGAATATAGAGGACGTGATGTCTTGGAAGAGTAAGAAGATAAATCGGAAGAAAGATTGAGGGTCCGGAGGTTCCGGGGTTAAAAAATAGAAAGGGGCGCGGTGCCCCGGGAAGAGTGGATGAAAACGGTCAGGAGGGTCCGGAGGTTCCGGAGGAGGAAGATACCATGGGCCGCGATGCCCAGGGAGGACGGAAAAATCCGGAGGTTCCGGAGGAAGAAGACGGAAAGGGGCGCGATGCCCTAAGAAGAAGGAAAGAGAATCCGGAGGTTCCGGAGGAAGAAGGTAGAAAAGGGCGCGACGCCCAAGAAAAATCAGTGAGATGCCCGGAGGATTCGGACGTGATGGTGCAGAGGGGCATGATGCCCAATGAGCAAGATCCGGAGGTTCCGGAGGGGGAAGATACCATGGGACGCGATGCCCAAGGAGGATGGAAGAGAAATCCGGGGAGTGCGGGTGCAAGAGCTGGAAAGGGGCGCGATGCCCTGAGGGAAGATTGGAGGGGGCACAATGCCCGGTGAGTGTAAGGGGACCTGGGGATCCTGAAGATAGAGGCGGAAGATATAGGAAACGTGGGGGATTCGGAGATTCTAGAAGACGGGGAAGATACGGGTTTTGAAACCCGGGAAAGAAGAAGTGCAAATGTATGCGAATGCAATGCAAAAGATGCGATGAATGCATGAAATGCAAAGAATGTGAAGAATACGAGGGATGAGAGGATGAGATCCTTCTCTTCGCCTGTGGAGTGGCCCATGAAAAATCGATGATAGATGTGAATGTGGGTGAAGTTGAATAGAAGGTGGAAGGCCCCTTAGCGAAAGTATGTCTGCCCCTCCACGGCAGCAAAAGTGTACAACCGGATAAAATCAAAGTCTGTAATGAAGCTTTAACAATCACTGCCAACTCCCTTGGAGGGTGAAGAGTGACAATGTGAGAGAATTGGAAAATTAGAGCGTGAAGCATCGTCATATCCAAGGATTGTGGTGTTTGAAAAGTGTTGAACAAAGCGGGCGTCCGCCCCTTGTATGAAAGAGAAGGTTCCAGATTGAAGGATCGGAACAAGGGGTGCCCTGTCCGGCCCTTGGACATAGACTTATACGGCATCAACGCTTGACATTCTCTTCTCGCGAGTAGTGGCGGGGACTTGGCCTCTTCGACCATGCTCGGCACGGAAACACGGATCGACATTCGGCAAACAAATTCTTGCATCTTGAATAGCGCGGTCCTGGCCAAATCCTTCTTGCCCGGCTCTTGATCATCTTCGGCACATGTGCTTGACGAAAGCCCCCCATTCCGAGTGGTAGAGGAAGGTGAAGCGGAGGCGGAAGGCTCCACAGGTGGTGGTGTAAGGGAAGGTGTTGGCAAATGGGTGAGTGGAAGCGGAGATTCAAACACGTCGAGCTTCCCCCTTTGCTCGGAGGCAGTTGGGGTTGGCTCAAGTGCAAAAAGAGACAGATCCTGCTCAGAATTAACCATGGGTAAAGGTGAAGGGTTAAGTGGTGGAATAGGAGTGGCTAGGTTACGGTTTAAAGGTATAATGGAGGGTTGAGGTGGCGGTAATGGGAGGTTAATTGAGGAAGGTTCGGTGGTGGGTTTGCTGGAGGCCGGTGTTGTGGAGGTTGATGGTGGAGTTGACGGAAGTTTGGTGGAAGGCTCGACGGAGGCTGGTGTTATGAAGGTTGATGGCATAGTGGGAGGTATAAAAGAAGGGGATTTAGTGCGGAGGAAACGCCGCATGTGGCGAACGGTGTTGATTCAGCTGCCATTGGAACCCAAATCATTCTTAAAACCCTTCGAAGAATGGAAAATGATGGGAAGAGCTCTCTCTCTCCACTGTCTCAGCAAGCTATTGCAGTGCGCAGGTTGATCATTGCAATGATGGAAAAGAAGCTGAACCCATGAAAAAAAATTGAAAGAAAATAGACATCCAAGGCCAGTGCAATATGTTTTTTCTTTTTTTTGCTGTGGAGATCATGGGGAACTTAATTTACATAGAATAATTAAAAAATTAAGTGTAGAACTTCACAAGGAGGGGCATGAGGAAACATCTCCTGCAATTGTAATTCTTATTATTAAAAGGAGGAGATCCAATTACAAGCCAGTGACTAAGCTAAGCTTCTTCACAAATCACAAGATATATGGTTTGGCAAACATATTAAAGAGAGTCAACCAAACCCAGAACGAATTAATTAAATGTGCCCCACCCAAGAAATCTAAACCGGCTCCAGATCCAGGGGAATGAGGAAAGTAATTAAGAATGAACAAGGCCTCACAATTGAGTACGTACATGGCTTCAAAAGTTCAAACAACAGTGTAGAGTGAACATTGATTAGGCCTCATCAGCAAACTAAGACCCAATGAATGAACGAATGGATGGATTCAAACCAACATATTAAACCCATCCATCATGCATGCATACCTAACATCCACGGGTCTTCTCCCTAATCAGCAACCCCCAGTGTTCCTCCTCCGGGTGCAACTCAGTCCCGGGTACCATTTGCACCACCCCCTCCTCCACCACCACGACCGGGTTATCCGTCACGCATATCTTCAAACGCTTCCAGCCATTCCCGACGACCTTATTGCTGATGGGGGCTGGCTCCATCAATGCCGCCGCCTCCTTCTGCTGCAGCTGCTGTTGCTGGGAGCCAGGGGGGAGTGGTAGCCGCAGAGGGTCCGGCTCCTCCACAACCTGTAGTTGGTCACCATATATGCATATTATCCCGGGTGATTAACTAATTAATTGGTCGGTACAGGAAATTAAGCGAAGCGACCTCATTTAATTATATACCTCGTTTAGGAGGGCCAGCTGCTGCACAACCATCTCATCGGTGAACTCATCAGCTGGTAGCCCAGTGGCATGGCCGCCCGTCTGCAGGTCGGTGTAGTGCTCGTCCGGCCAGATGGCCCCGGCGACATCTAAAGAACCCAACAACCCATCATCACGGGCATCTAAATCTGTCGGGACCGGGGAGCCACAGAGCAGCATCAGCATCAACGTGGCAACTTCATGATCATCCCATCGTGGGTCGCAAGGAATTGGCGTCGCCCGCTGGTCGTCTGGGATGGCCGCCATCTCCCCCTCCATCGGGACCATCAAAGCAGCAGCAGCACCGTCGTGCATCACCTCCATGTTCCTGCCAAGAAAGAACCGATGTTAGCTAGGGTTTTAAGAGGGGGAGGGACGCCTCAAAGGCGCCAGGTGGGGACTTGCAAACAGAGCAAAAAGAGGGAGGCGGAGGGCGGAGGTGGGCGGGTAGCTAGGGATCCGAGGTGGGTGGGGGTCTGGGGGCGAGGGTTTTACCGAGAGATAGCAAGATCAAGAAATCGTGAGTAAGAGACCGGAGAAGAACGTCCATCGATCATTACCTCAAGGGCTTGCTCGCGGTGCTTTCCTCGTCGGCGAGCAGACCCAGTCCCGGCCGGCTCTGCTCTCCTTCCGAGAACCGCCGCCGTTCACCAGGGCGAGGACGCCCCCACAACTCCCTCGCGCTTCAGTAGGTGCTCCTCCTCCTCCTCGGACCTCCGCGGGAAGCGATCGCGTCTGGGACGAGGTAGTGAGGGGGGAGGGGGGAGGGGGTTTTTATAGGTAAATTTTAATTAATTTTTTTACAATCATTTTGAAGGGGGTACGTGTCAACAAATAAGGGTGTCCACAGTTCAGACCTTCGATAGGATTAGCGGAGAGGGGAAGCACAGTTAAAATTTTCTGTTTAAATACTTATTTGTTAAGTTATTTAGAAATTAACTTCTTAACGATACTTATTAATAAATATAATACATATATATTAGTACATATATTATTTTTTAAAAATAACTTTTTTAAATTAGATCATGAAATTAAATTTAAGATGATTTCGTCATATGAGGACGCTGATTTGGAAAAATAAAGAGTAACAACGAAACATATTTCCTATCTCTATGTAAAGATAATGTTAAAAATAAATCTATTAGGCTGATTTTTTGTTGTAATATCTACGGAAATACTCTTGCAGAAGGTCATCATTCCATTAAAAATCTCACATTTAATTTTGATTAACCTTTAACTAAATTTTAAAATAACTACAATATATCTTGATCCCTCTGAAACTCTTTCGCCACTCCACCAATTCAAAATTACGTTCTTTTATTAAGACATTCTCACGTAAAATTTTATTTTGTACATGAAAGCAGAATCTTCTGCATATATTGAGCATAGATTAATCACATATATTTTTGGCACTATATTGATATAAAAAATTATTAAAAATAATACTAAAATGAAAAATATAATTATATAGTTATCCACATAACAGGGCTATTTTTGAAATTGTCTTATCTTAATTTAAATTTTGGATCGGATCTGACGATCCCGAGAATCTATTAGGGCCGATTTATTTCGGGGTTAAGATAGTGGAGCCGATGTGAGAGAGCGGTGCGAGTCTCACCGCTCTCTCACACATGAAGACATTAACCGGACTCGATTAGCGCAAACGACCTCCCGCGATCGTTTACTTTAACCGAGATCGATTAGCAAACTGGCCCTTAAAAGGTAACTCGATCAGAGAGAACTCTGATATAGTCTCCCGCCAGCCTTCCAAAGCCAGTTTAATTAACACCATTTGGCATTACAAATATATGTAAAATTGCATTCAAAAAACACTGGCTAATCCTGAAATCTTAATCCCAAAAATTAACCCCAATATCCACATCTGACATCTCCGGATTAGTCATATTCAAATGTGCCTGAATTCCTCACTATACATACATATATATATATTGCAGATGAACAAAACTGATCTGGAACATTTTTGCGATACCAGAACCTATATTAAGCAGGAAATCTGTGTGGGCAATAGCCAGAGGCTCTACGTTACATAGAAATATCGATACTAAAATTCCATCACGGGCAGAGTCGAGCAGGGTCAAAATAGAGGGGCTACTAGGGTTCCGCGGAGGAGGCGACTCTGCGCATTGCGCCACTGTCCAACCTTCCAGGTATCCTGGTACGGTGGACCAAGCCTTTTGTGCTTAATCGACCTTGGTGCAATGCGCCCAATTATGAAATTTAAATGCTATTTAAATCCTGCCCTCTCCGATTTCAGCCCAAGATAGCACGTTTTGCGATGGAAAATTTTAGAATTTTCTATTTTTGATAATGTCTCATTTTGCATATAACGTTTAAATTAAGAAATTTATTTTAAATATAAATTCTCTATTGATACAATTGTTAAACGTAGAAAATTATGTGAAAAATTACACATTTAAATTCCACCTTGGATGTTAGATTTGACGTGGTTAAATCTATTTTTCAAAATAATCAAAATCCTGCTTTTGATTTGAAACTCATGCTTTATGGCCAGCAACAATAAAAGCGAGTTCTACTGCTTTTCAATGAAGGGACCTCTATGTTTGTATGCGTAACGCGTAATTGAGTTTTAAGTGCACAGTGTTAGGATAGTTTCGTATCATAAACGAGTTAAAATATAATGTGTTTATAATAATAAAATCTCCTCTACTCAACAATTTAAAATTTTAAGTTGGATGACCCAACGTAATAAGCTCGAATAATCTCGTATTAAAAATAAATTTAAATAATAATATATTTATTATAATAGAGTCCTCTCCACTCAATATCTTATTATTTTAAGATGGATGGTCGAATCTAATAAACTCTAACACATTCACCCAACAAGAAATTATCTATAATGAAATCGACCGTGGTGACAATTCACAAAGATAGTTATAGTTTTTCTCTCAACTATGGGATTTACCTCATTCCATGACATATTATTCTTTCATTCTCTATTATGCACGGGGTAACATTCACCTAATCGACCCTAGGATCGTGCCAGACCCATCGATGCTCGCGCTACAAGGAGATCGACTTCGAATCCCACACACTAATCGACCCTCTCCTACTCGACTCTCAGCTCCCTGCAGAGTGCTCGGCAACTGAGAGTAGGAGGAGAAGTGAGGAAGGTAAAATTGGCCCGGCCCATGACCGGCCCAACAACGACGGGCCCAGACCGGCCCCGCATCCACAACCGGCCCAAGGGGCGCTCTGCAGTCGCAGCCCATCTAAGCACGGCCCATTAGGATTCAACATCGGATTCGACAGCACAGGAAAGCTACGGCCCAGGCGCGATGGTCGCCGAAAATCCCTCCGACGACCGGCCGTTACCCCCCACGACGTCGGCCTAGACCCCACAACGGGCAAGCACGCCCCACGGGCGTCGTGAGACTCGCCTCAGGACCAGCCGACGCCGGCGTAATCGCCCTCCAATGGGAAACTCCCTCCAAAATCGCTGGAGACGTTACTCCACTACGCACGCCCTTCCCCACTGAGGGATAGGGCTCCTTCTCCAGGAGAGTCTCCTATAAAAAGGACATCGACAGAGGAGAGAAGCATGGTGGTTCATTCTACCAAATCGCTACCCAAGATCACAGAGCTACTAGCCTACTTGCAGAAAGAGAGAGGTCACGATCAGGGAGAAACACCCTCCTACACGACCTTACTGCACAGTGAGCACTCTCCGAGTGGGCGCTAGGAGCGACGAGCACTCGTTTGGAGGATCTCCAGGGCTCCCCGATCTCCTTCCTCGACTCAAGCTCTCTCTAGCTCTTCTCTACTCTCTCTTAGTCCGATACTGACTTAAGCATCGAAGGGTTGTCCCCTGGGGTAACACCCGGGACTCCTTCTGACGCTCTTTTGGCTTCTGGTGTGTGCAGGCTTTCACGAGTGCCGGACGACTTCCCCACTCAACAAGTGAAGAAGGTGGTACGTGGTATAGAAACCAGATTTCAGCCTCTACACTATTTATCATGGAGAACTCAAATATTGGTATGATCGATCAACACCACCATCATTTTTTTAGAGTAATACTTAGTGCAACACCTCGAGTAATTACACCCCGGGGTGTTGCACATGCAACACTTTGTATTTTTTTTTGAATTTTTTTTAGTGGCCCCACATCTAATCAGGTTGGTGTGTAGGTCACCTCATCGGATGACGTGGGGGCCAATTAAACGAAAAACTTCCACCTTGTGAATAGTAAAATTGAGTCAATTTCACTATTCACGTAGGGACACATTTATATTTAATCGGCCCTCATGTCACGTCATCCGGTGACTTGATTGACATACCAACTTAATTAGACGTAGGGACCACTCAAAAAAATGTGTTTCATGTGTAACATCTCACGATGTAATTATTCGGGATGTTGCACTAAGTATTATTCTCATTTTTTTTAGTCACTTTGTTTCCCTCTTCTGCATGCAGATGATTATTTTAGACTAGAGATTCATTCAGCTATGAACTTCGACGAGCATGCGATCGCCATGGATCTCCTCTTTTTGTGTACCGCGGAAAAGTTAGATTCGGTTAATAAAATCTTTCTCCTATAAAGAGAATATCCTATGAGAGAAGGGTCCATGCCTGCTGAGTCACTTCGACGATGGCAGTTGTAATGCCAAATGGTGTTAATTAAACTGGCTTTGGAAGGCTGGCGGGAGACTACATCAGAGTTCTCTCTGACCGAGTTATCTTCTAATGGATCCTCAGGATCCTCAAATCCGATCCAAAATTTAAATTAAGAAAAGATAATTTCAAAAATAGCCATCTTATGTGGATAACTATGTGATTATATTCCTCATTTTAATATTATTTTTAATAATTTTTTTATATGAATATAGTGCCAAAAATATCTGTGGTTAATCTATGTTCAAGATATGCCGAAGATTTTTCTTTCATGTACAAAATAAAATTTTCCGTGAGAATATCTTAATAAAAAACGTAAGTTTGAATTGTTGTTGAATACATACAAATTTGGGTATTGTCGGCTAGGAACATACCGTGTCAATGAAGACATATAAATTTGGAGTGTCTTATTTGACGTATTATCTCTACTACGCTCGAGGACGACTGGGATTTTATCCTTTTTTATTAGTAAAAAGTTCTTCAAAGAGATGACTTGAGTCTTGCTTATAAAGACGTGCCCATCTTTGTAATTTCTAATATGAGATTTTTTGAGCCCTATTCTTAAGTCTCTACATGTGTATTATGTAAAAGAGAGGAAAGGAAAGATGGATAGGCCGAATGGTGTTAAACTGGATTAAGATTTCAGGATTAGTCAGTGTTTTTTGAATGCTATTTTCCATATATTAGGAATGCCAAATGGTGTTAAATTAGTTTTGGGAGGTTGGCGGGAGACTGCATCAACGTTTTCTCTGATCGAGTTACCTTTTAATGGATCCGCAGGATCCTCGATCCAAAATTTAAATTAAGACAAGATAATTTCAAAAATAGCCATCTTATGTGGATAACTATATGATTATATTTCTCATTTTAGTATTATCTTTAATAATTTTTTTATATCAATATAGTGCCAAAAATATCTGTGGTTAATCTATGTTCAAGATATGCAGAAGATTTTACTTTCATGTACAAAATAAAATTTTACGTGAGAATATCTTAATAAAAAATGTAACTTTGAATCGATGTTGAATACATACAAATTTGGGTATTGTCGACTAGGAACAGATAACTTCAACGAAGAAATACAAATTTGGAGTGTATTATTTGAGGTATTATTTCCGTAATGTCTGAGGACGATTAAGGTTTTGTCCTTTTTTACTAGTGAAAAGGTATCAAAGGAGAAGACTTGAATCTTGCTTATAAACACGTGCTCATCTTTATAGTTTCTAATATGAGATTTTTTGAGTCCTATTCTTCGGTCTCTACGGATGTATTATGTAAAAGAGCGGAAAAGAAAGATGGATCGGCCGAATGATGTTAAACTAGATTAAAATTTTAAGATTAACCAGTGTTTTTTGAATGCTATTTTCCATATATTTGTAACGCCAAATGGTGTTAAATTGGATTTGGGAGGCTGGTGGGAGACTGCATCAGAGGTTTCTATGACCGAATTACCTTCTAATAGATCCTCAAGATCCTCAAATCTGATCTAAAATTAAAATTAAGATAAGACAATTTCAAAAATAACCCTCTTATGTGGATAACTATATAATTATATTTCACATTTTAATATTATTTTTAATAAATTTTTTATGTCAATATAGTGCCAAAAAAATATGTGGTAATCTATGTTCAAGATACGCAGAAATTCTGTTTTCATGTACAAAATAAAAGTTTACGTGAGAATATCTTAATAAAAAACGTAAGTTTGAATTGGTGTTTAAGACATAAATTTGGGTATTATCGGCTAGGAATAGACAACGCCAAGGAAGACATACAAATTTGGAGTATCTTGTTGACACGTTTTCCTACCTTTTTCTCCTTCTTACCTTCCTTTTCCAATAATCAAAATATAATGACAAGAGAGATGAAGGAAAAAAGAAAAGGTGGAGCGTGTGTGATTGTGATCGCCACCAAGACATGAGTACCTGATGGTAAGACGTACCTTGGAAAGAGGGAGAAAAGCACTCGCCCAAGATGTAGCGCTGCAGCAGTACACGGTCCCTGAAGAACCGCTCAGTGAATGGAACGGTTGCTTGACAGATCGCTCACAGCGCCGAAAAAGGAAGCGGGACGCAGACGAGTCTGGAAACTGAACGGTTCGTACAAGGCCGCTCACATGATCTGCACGACTCGTGGAGGACCGCTCTGACCTGCAAACGGACGGAAGACGACCGTCCAAAGCTCCAGACTCCAAAATTGTAGGACCCGATCCTCCACCCCTTCCGGCTGGCCAGAGGGGATGGGCCTCGTGCTACGATGATGCTGACCTGTAAAACAACATGGAGAACACAAAAATAACACCCAGATTAGCCCTAAGATGCGTAGTAACTATAGAGAAGGATGGAAAATCAACATAATAATGCGGAATGGACGATACTTGGGAGGTTTTTAAACCCCTATAGGGCGTCAAAAACGGATGGGAAGGTGTGAAATGATAAGAAATAGTGCAAAATGTGGGTGAGGAGATGATGAAAAGAGCATGCAATTGAGGAAGAAAGAACTAAAAAGCCAAGGCTAGGACTCAAAATAATAACTACTCCCTGAAGCCAAGGCAATGGAGCATGAATTTGAAAATGTCTTCTCATGTTTGCAGTTATATGATCCTGGCTATCTTTATGCACCATCCGCCAGTGAATGGAAAAATGTTAAGTTGGTTCTTGAATGTTTAAGTGTCTTTTATGAAGTGACTGAGAGATTCTCAAGGACTAAGTTTCCAACTTCCAATCTTTTCTTTGGAGATATCTGCATAATTCACATTTCTTTGAAACAGTGGTGTGTTCATGATGAGTCATTCATTTCTTTGATGGCTTCACGAATGCTATTTAAATTTGAGAAGTATTGGAAAAAGACAAATACTCTTCTTGCAATTGCAACGGTTTTGGATCCACGTTTTAAGATGATCATGGTAAAATATTTTTTTGAAAAGATTTATGGTGATGAAGCTGATGGGCAGATAGCAGAGGTGAAAATGGGGCTAAAAATTCTTTATGATACATATGCTACTAGAAGACAAAGCCAGTCACATGAGAGTGAAACTGTTACTATGATTGCATCTTCTATGACGAGTGTGTCAAAGAGGAAAATGGTCTCATCTTCAAGAAGTGCATTGATGTAATATCCCGGACCTTTCGGATCCTTCTTCATGGGTCCCGGATCTAGTTTTCGGAGCGTCCGGCTCCGTTGTGTCCGAAATTTCGTTTCGGACATCTTTCGTGTTCGGATCGGCGCGATCCGGAGTCGTTTCGGAGGCCCGGAGGCGTTCCGCGGCTTTTTCCGCGTGTGTTTTCCGATTCCCGGTGTGTGTTTCGGCTTTTTTCTTCGGACGCTCGCTGCGGGCGAACCGGGCAGTTCCCCGAGGCACGAGTGGTACCGTTGCGATCGGTGCGTTCCGAGGATTCCGGAAATGTATTTTTCTAATTTTCGGTATTTTTCCGAAAAATCGGATTTTCTATATATTCCCATTTTCTTTTCTTTTTCTTCTTTTCTCTTTTCTTCTTCTTCCTTCCTCTCTCTCCCTCACGCGACCGTGGCCGGCTCTCTCCCTCCTTCTCTCCCGTTCGACCGTGCCGACCCCCGTTCCGGCTGCAGACGGCGGCGGGGCGACGGCGCGGTGACGTGGGCGGCGGCGAGGCGATCGTGCGGGCATACGGCGAGCGTGGGAGGCGTGGAGAGGCGAGATTCTAGCGGCGTTCTTCGCGACTTCGAGCTCGGATCGGAGCGTTTCGTCGCGGACCGGAGGTAGGGTGACGTTCCTTAGCCTCATGTCTTCCTTCCCCGTGAGTTTCAGCTCGAGACGAGGTCGAGAGGGGTTTATTTTGAGCCGGGAAGGGTCGATCATGCCGTGGGGTGAGTTCGTCCGATCCATCGTTTTGAGCCCCGATTTCACGGTTTAAGGGCGTAGGAGCATGCTAGGGGGCTTGGGGGTTCTTCTCTCGCCATTTCCCCCTCCGTGGGGTTTGTTTTGAGGCCGATTGGGCGATTCCGGTGAGGTTCGCCATTTTCTCGCCGGTGAGCGATGTGCGGTCGAACCAGTGGCCGCACAACCCCTATGCGGTTCCGTTCGGACCGTTCATCGGCTCGGCGCGCTTTGGGTGAGGCTTGGCGCGCAGTGGGCTTGGGCGGTCTATCGTGGGACCGCATATCCTAATGTGCGGCCCCACAGCTACCGCCCAACCCCAAGGGTTTTGACCGTTGGTTGTGACCGTTGTGCAGTGCTCTGGGATGTGCGGCCAGGAGCTGACCGCATAACCCCTTGCACGGCCAGGTGCTGGCCGTACATCCCCTAGCGCTATGGTTGGATGTGCGGTCTGGCCCTGACCGCACAACACCTGAACGGCTAAGCCGTAGCCGCCCTTCCCCAAGTGCGGCTAAGGACTAACCGTCCAGGCTTTTTACCGTTGGGAGACGAGCGGCCAGGAGGTGACCGTTCCTCACCCACGTGCGGTCAAGAGTTGGCCGCACATCTGTTTGAACGGTCCTGTGTTGGCCGTTTATCTGTCGTTTGGACCCTGGGTGGAACGGTCCTGATATGACCGTTCTAACCCTTGTGCGGTCCCTGTGTGACCGCACATCCCTGAGCGGCCCAGTGTGGACCGTTCAAGGGTACGGGTTGCGTCGGTGTGTCTCTCGTCGTACAGAGTGTACCGGGAGATGTTGTTGTCAGCTGGTCACCGTGCGTCGGTGTTGGTACAAGGAGCGTTCCTCGTACCTGCAGTTGCACCGTTGTTTTCCGAGACTTGAGAGTCTACTCCTTCTGTGACCCTCCACTAGTCGTAGCCTACTAGTACGCGTGTGCTAGTCGCACCAGGGAGTGGTGTACGGGCTGACCTTTAGAGACGGTTTGTGGACCGGTTACCGTTGGGCCCCACGTCTTGCAGCCAGAGTCCGGCTGAGGGGAAAACCGGTCAGAGGGCCAGACCAGGGACGCGCGGTCTGTGTGTGCACACGTGGTTGGGGGCGGTTGGACCCACGTCGACGGGCGTGACCCCAGCTAGTCACTTGTTGTAGTTACTTGTGCGGTGTTTGCGCCTCGGGTAGGACCTACCATGTCAGGCGGTTCACCTGCGGTGCGGTGTAAGACGTCAGGGGACGCTACCGGCTGTGCTTCTAGTGGGTGGTACTCCTGTTGAGTACGGAGTGTCAGACTGTCAGTCGTGTGTTTCCGACCTTCGGGTTTTGACGGTTCGACCGTTGAGTTTCGGTCTTCTCGTACCGTGGCACGTGTGTCGGTTTGCGTGCCGTTAGGGTCTAGTTCTGTAGAGTACAGGGCTTTCCTTTCCGAGGTACCTTCCTACCGCTAGAGTAGTGGTTTCTCGTTTTACGAGGTAGGGTTCGAGTGATCCCTACTGAGTCTTGTTCTGAGACTCATTCCCTGCGTGTTTTCACCGTGTTTCAGGTGAGGCGCCACCTTCGGGGAGCGCGTCAGGAGCGGAAGCGTGGTGCGGGTGCCCAGAGGTAGTGCCAGAGGTCAGAGCCGGGGGATGCCCCGTGTAGCTGTACTTTTCTTTCTTGTCACTGTACTAGTCGTGGACTACTGTTGCTGTTGTTGTTATTTTATTGAGGACCATGTAAAATGTTAATTCATTCCCTGTTTAATTTCTGCAATTATTTGTGATGCTTGTGTAGTTTCCACACCATCCTTTTAACCCTTCCGAGTCTTCGGGCTCGTGGGTGGCGGTGCGAGTCTCGGGTTATCGGGCCTTCCCGGTAATCGGATTCTCGGGTCGTTACAGCTGGTATCAGAGCGCGGTTGTGGAATTACATGAGAATCATAGGTAATTGTATTGGTCCACTAGTCCACAACGATGATGTACAGATGACGCTGGCATTGGGCACCGTGTGTTTATTTTGACATTGCCGTTTCCGTGTTTTTCTGTCTTGTGCTTCAGGAGCGAGTATGGCGCCGAGGAGAAGTTCTCGCTCTCAGCAGGGGCAGTCGGCTGGAGGCCAGGAGATCCAGCAGGGGGTCCAGAGGGACCAGGAGGAGCATAGCAGAGTTCCGGGAGCTACCGAGGCCGCGGATGCTGCGAGGGCTCCGGGGGCCGAGGGTTTTCTCCGTGGCATGTACCATCTCATGGCTCAGCAGTTCGGCGGAGAGGCCGGTGAGGGCTCGTCAGTCAGGGGTGGGCCAGGCCGAGCAGTGAGGGATTTCATGCAGTTTCATCCACCTTACTTTAGCGGCCAGGCAGACCCTGATGCGGCTCGTGATTGGCTTGATGAGATGGAGCGGGTGTTCAGTTCTGCGAAGAGTGCTGTCGAGGACAGAGTGGTGTTGGCCTACAACCAGTTGCAGGGTACGGCTCGGAGGTGGTGGTCTTCCGAGTGGAAGACGTCCTTTCAGCTTCGTCCGCTTGAGCAGATCGAGTGGGATGACTTTGTCAGTGCTTTCGAGCGTACGTACTGTCCAGATACTGTTGCTACGCAGCGGATGCGGGAGTTTCTGGAGCTGGTGCAGGGTGACATGTCCGTGTTGCAGTACAGGGCCCGATTTGTCGAGCTGGGTCGGTACGCACCTCATATCATGGAGCATGAGAGGGTGAGGACGACGCAGTTTGTGCAGGGCTTGAGGCTGGAGCTGAGGCACCATCTGATCGCGAATGGGGCCACTGATCTCGAGACGGCGTCTCGTGTTGCGATTTCCTTGGAGATGGATATGCAGAGGACTCGAGGACCGATCAGCCAGGGGCAGTCTGTGTCAGGTCGCAGCCAGCAGTCGGCTACTCAGCAGCAGGGTTTCTTTCAGTCTGCGTCGGGTGGTTCAGGAGTACCGGCATCGGCAGCTTCGGTGACAGGATCTGCGTCCTTTGGCACGAAGGTCAAAAAGTTCTTCAAGAGAGGGTTCGGCAAGAAGAAGTCCAGAGATCAGGGGCAGGCTTCATCGGGCAGTGTGCAGCAGCCGTTTCCTTTGCAGCGACAGGGATCGGTGGGTGGATCGCGAGGACCTTGTCCACGGTGTAGTGGGACCCACCCAGGCAGGCAGTGCACGGCGCCGATCATCTGTTTTCGGTGTGACCAGCCAGGGCATATGGCGCGTGACTGTCCTCAGAGGCCGCCGCAGCAGCAGGTTTCCCAGCAGCAGCAGCAGCAGGGACAGTATCCGCCGCTACCCAGGTCAGCTAGTGTGGGAGGCAGGCAGAGAGCTCGTGGCCAGATCACGCACTTGACCAGGGCAGAGGCAATGGCGTCGCAGCTCGTGGAAGGTACCGTTCAGATTTTGGGTTGTGCGGCTCGGGTTTTATTTGATTCTGGCGCGTCTCATTCGTTCATTTCGGAGGATTTCGCGTCGAGCGTCGAGGAGCCGGTGACCCAGTTGTCCTGTGATTTGGCTGTGGAGTTGCCTTCGGGTGACTTTATGATCACTCCGTATTGCTTCGACCAGGTTCCGGTGTGGATCGATGGGCGGAGTATGCCAGGCAGGTTGTATGCGTTGCAGCTTCGGGATTATGACGTGATTCTAGGCATGGATTGGCTCGAGACTCATGGAGCGGTGGTGGATTGTGGGATGAAGAGGGTCTACTTCCAACATCCGAGCAAGAGGACCTTCTATTTCCAAGGTATCCGTTCCGCCTCTTCTCGATTTCTTATCTCTGCTATTCGAGCCCGTCGATTGCTTGATTCAGGTTGTCAGGGTTTTCTCGCGTCTGTGGTTGTGTCTGACCGGATGGAGCCGAATGTCGAGGACATTGCGGTGGTGTGCGAGTTTCCCGATGTTTTTCCTGAGGAGTTGCCTGGATTACCTCCCCAGCGGGAGATCGATTTCGTGATCGAGGTTGTACCTGGTACGGGACCTTTGGCGAAGGCTCCCTACCGTATGGCCCCCGCTGAGTTGAGGGAGTTGAGGGCGCAGTTGCAAGAACTGTTGGCCAAGGGGTACATTCGTCCGAGCTTTTCCCCTTGGGGTGCGCCCGTGTTGTTCGTGAAGAAGAAGGACGGTAGTCTGCGGCTGTGCATTGACTATCGGCAGCTGAATGACGTGACCATTAAGAACAAGTATCCGTTGCCGCGGATTGATGATTTGTTCGACCAGCTTCAGTCTGCGCGAGTGTTCTCGCGGGTTGATTTGCGGTCCGGTTACTATCAGCTGAGAATTC
Source organism: Amorphophallus konjac (assembly GCA_022559845.1). NCBI lineage: Eukaryota > Viridiplantae > Streptophyta > Magnoliopsida > Alismatales > Araceae > Amorphophallus > Amorphophallus konjac. Next base: position 172,460 of record JAHNEJ010001305.1, read on the forward strand.
GCGAGTCCGATGTGGAGAAGACTGCGTTCAGTACGAGGTACGGGCATTATGAGTTTCTGGTGATGCCGTTTGGGCTCACCAATGCCCCAGCAGCCTTCATGGACTTGATGCAGAGGGTGTTCCACCCGTATTTGGACCAGTTCGTGGTCATTTTCGTGGATGACATCCTTGTTTATTCGCGGTCTGCTGAGGAGCATGCGTACCATTTGGGTGTGGTGCTGCAGACGTTGCGAGATCACCAGTTGTTTGCGAAGCTCAGCAAGTGCGAGTTTTGGCTCAGCGAGGTGCACTTTCTGGGGCACGTGATTTCTGGTGATGGCATTTCCGTGGATCCCGCCAAGGTCGAGGCTGTGATGCAATGGCCGAGGCCGAGGTCGGTGACGGAGATCCGGAGTTTCTTGGGGCTTGCGGGTTATTATCGCCGGTTTATCCAGGATTTTTCCCGCATTGCGACCCCGATGACGAGGCTCACGCGGAAGGATGTGCCTTTCGTCTGGTCCGAGGAGTGTGAGCAGAGCTTTAGGGAACTGAAGAGATTGCTCACCTCGGCTCCGGTGTTGGTTTTGCCTTCTGGATCGGGAGGTTTTGTGGTGTGTACAGATGCTTCCGGCGTCGGATTGGGTGCTGTTCTGATGCAGCATGGTAGAGTGGTGGCTTATGCATCGCGGCAGCTAAAGCCCCATGAGGAGAACTACCCTACCCATGATCTTGAGTTGGCAGCAGTGATCTTCGCGCTGAAGATCTGGAGGCATTATCTGTACGGTGAGAAGTTCGAGGTGTTCACTGACCATCAGAGTTTGAGGTATGTGTTCTCGCAGAGAGATCTGAACCTCAGACAGAGGCGTTGGATGGAGTTCATGAAGGACTATGACTTCACCCTGTCTTATCAGCCGGGCAGGATGAATGTCGTCGCCGATGCCTTGAGTAGGAAGGTCGTGATCAGTACCTTGATGCTGAGGAAGTGGAGGCTCTGGGAACAGGTGCCCGAAGTATCTTTCAGGCTCAAGATTCCCCAGGAGCCAGGGTTGGCAGTGCTTGCGAGTCTGACTGTCACTCCTGCTATTCGTCGTCAGGTGACAGAGGCTCAGCATGCGGACCCTGAGTTGCCCCGGATTCTTGCGATGGCTGATGTGGAGCTCGGCGAGGACGGTGCTGCGAGGTTTCGTGGCAGGCTGTACGTCCCAGGGGAGGAGCAGGTTCGTCGTGCGGTGTTACGCGAGGCTCATGGGAGCAGGTACACTGTGCACCCGGGTGCGACGAAGATGTATCGGAACTTGCGGAGGCAGTTCTGGTGGCCTGGCATGAAGAGAGATGTGGCCGAGTTTGTGGCCAGGTGCCTGATCTGTCAGCAAGTGAAGGCAGAGCATCAGCGACCAGGCGGTACTCTCCAGCCCTTGGATGTTCCTGCTTGGAAGTGGGACCATGTGACCACGGATTTTGTGGTGGGGTTGCCCAGAACCCCGACTGGGCAGGACAGTATTTGGTTGCTGGTGGATCGGCTGACGAAGGTGACGCGGTTGCTACCGGTCAAAGTCAGCTGGAGCGTGCCTAAGTTGGCTCGTCTTTATGTGGAGCGGATCGTGCCGTTGCATGGGGTTCCCATTTCGATCGTGTCGGATCGGGATCCGCGCTTCACTTCTGGATTCTGGAGGAGTTTCCAGCGAGCTCTTGGCACGGAGTTGGCATTTAGCTCGGCGTATCATCCACAGTCAGATGGTCAGTCTGAGAGGACCATTCAGACTTTGGAGGACATGCTGAGATCCTGCTGCCTGGAGTGGCAGGGGAGTTGGATTCATCACCTACCGTTAGTGGAGTTTGCCTATAACAACAGCTTTCATTCGAGCATCGGCATGGCTACTTATGAGGCATTGTATGGGCGTCCTTGTCGGACTCCACTTGATTGGTTTGAGGTGGGTGAGCGTGTTTTGACGGGACCGGAATTGGTGCAGCAATGTGTGGATGTTGTGCACCTGGTTCGTCAGAACATGTTGGCGGCCCAGAGTCGGCAGAAGAGCTATGCTGACCGTAGGCGGCAGCCCCTCGAGTTCGCCGTGGGCGATCATGTGTTCTTGAGAGTTTCTCCGATGAAGGGGGTGATGCGGTTTGGACGGCGTGGGAAGCTGAGTCCCCGCTATATTGGTCCTTTCGCGATTGTGGAGCGCATCGGTGAGGTTGCTTACCGGTTGCAGTTACCCTCTGAGTTGGCGTCGGTGCATGACGTGTTCCACGTCTCTATGTTGCGGAAGTATATGCCCGATGACTCTCATGTGCTCGAGTTTTCCGTTTGGCCTGAGGTGACTCCAGATCTTTCTCTCCCAGAGTTTCCGATCCGCGTGGAGGATAGGCGAGAGCAGCGCCTGCGGAACAAGGTTATTCCCTTGGTCAAGGTCGTGTGGCAACGACACTCTGGTGGTGAGGCTTCGTGGGAACGTGAGGACGAGATGCGTCAGCAGTTCCCGTATCTGTTTGAGTGAGTCTTCCTCTTCTTTCCCCTTGGGTTGTTCTCAATTTCGAGGACGAAATTCCTTAAGGGGGGAGGGCTGTAATATCCCGGACCTTTCGGATCCTTCTTCATGGGTCCCGGATCTAGTTTTCGGAGCGTCCGGCTCCGTTGTGTCCGAAATTTCGTTTCGGACATCTTTCGTGTTCGGATCGGCGCGATCCGGAGTCGTTTCGGAGGCCCGGAGGCGTTCCGCGGCTTTTTCCGCGTGTGTTTTCCGATTCCCGGTGTGTGTTTCGGCTTTTTTCTTCGGACGCTCGCTGCGGGCGAACCGGGCAGTTCCCCGAGGCACGAGTGGTACCGTTGCGATCGGTGCGTTCCGAGGATTCCGGAAATGTATTTTTCTAATTTTCGGTATTTTTCCGAAAAATCGGATTTTCTATATATTCCCATTTTCTTTTCTTTTTCTTCTTTTCTCTTTTCTTCTTCTTCCTTCCTCTCTCTCCCTCACGCGACCGTGGCCGGCTCTCTCCCTCCTTCTCTCCCGTTCGACCGTGCCGACCCCCGTTCCGGCTGCAGACGGCGGCGGGGCGACGGCGCGGTGACGTGGGCGGCGGCGAGGCGATCGTGCGGGCATACGGCGAGCGTGGGAGGCGTGGAGAGGCGAGATTCTAGCGGCGTTCTTCGCGACTTCGAGCTCGGATCGGAGCGTTTCGTCGCGGACCGGAGGTAGGGTGACGTTCCTTAGCCTCATGTCTTCCTTCCCCGTGAGTTTCAGCTCGAGACGAGGTCGAGAGGGGTTTATTTTGAGCCGGGAAGGGTCGATCATGCCGTGGGGTGAGTTCGTCCGATCCATCGTTTTGAGCCCCGATTTCACGGTTTAAGGGCGTAGGAGCATGCTAGGGGGCTTGGGGGTTCTTCTCTCGCCATTTCCCCCTCCGTGGGGTTTGTTTTGAGGCCGATTGGGCGATTCCGGTGAGGTTCGCCATTTTCTCGCCGGTGAGCGATGTGCGGTCGAACCAGTGGCCGCACAACCCCTATGCGGTTCCGTTCGGACCGTTCATCGGCTCGGCGCGCTTTGGGTGAGGCTTGGCGCGCAGTGGGCTTGGGCGGTCTATCGTGGGACCGCATATCCTAATGTGCGGCCCCACAGCTACCGCCCAACCCCAAGGGTTTTGACCGTTGGTTGTGACCGTTGTGCAGTGCTCTGGGATGTGCGGCCAGGAGCTGACCGCATAACCCCTTGCACGGCCAGGTGCTGGCCGTACATCCCCTAGCGCTATGGTTGGATGTGCGGTCTGGCCCTGACCGCACAACACCTGAACGGCTAAGCCGTAGCCGCCCTTCCCCAAGTGCGGCTAAGGACTAACCGTCCAGGCTTTTTACCGTTGGGAGACGAGCGGCCAGGAGGTGACCGTTCCTCACCCACGTGCGGTCAAGAGTTGGCCGCACATCTGTTTGAACGGTCCTGTGTTGGCCGTTTATCTGTCGTTTGGACCCTGGGTGGAACGGTCCTGATATGACCGTTCTAACCCTTGTGCGGTCCCTGTGTGACCGCACATCCCTGAGCGGCCCAGTGTGGACCGTTCAAGGGTACGGGTTGCGTCGGTGTGTCTCTCGTCGTACAGAGTGTACCGGGAGATGTTGTTGTCAGCTGGTCACCGTGCGTCGGTGTTGGTACAAGGAGCGTTCCTCGTACCTGCAGTTGCACCGTTGTTTTCCGAGACTTGAGAGTCTACTCCTTCTGTGACCCTCCACTAGTCGTAGCCTACTAGTACGCGTGTGCTAGTCGCACCAGGGAGTGGTGTACGGGCTGACCTTTAGAGACGGTTTGTGGACCGGTTACCGTTGGGCCCCACGTCTTGCAGCCAGAGTCCGGCTGAGGGGAAAACCGGTCAGAGGGCCAGACCAGGGACGCGCGGTCTGTGTGTGCACACGTGGTTGGGGGCGGTTGGACCCACGTCGACGGGCGTGACCCCAGCTAGTCACTTGTTGTAGTTACTTGTGCGGTGTTTGCGCCTCGGGTAGGACCTACCATGTCAGGCGGTTCACCTGCGGTGCGGTGTAAGACGTCAGGGGACGCTACCGGCTGTGCTTCTAGTGGGTGGTACTCCTGTTGAGTACGGAGTGTCAGACTGTCAGTCGTGTGTTTCCGACCTTCGGGTTTTGACGGTTCGACCGTTGAGTTTCGGTCTTCTCGTACCGTGGCACGTGTGTCGGTTTGCGTGCCGTTAGGGTCTAGTTCTGTAGAGTACAGGGCTTTCCTTTCCGAGGTACCTTCCTATCGCTAGAGTAGTGGTTTCTCGTTTTACGAGGTAGGGTTCGAGTGATCCCTACTGAGTCTTGTTCTGAGACTCATTCCCTGCGTGTTTTCACCGTGTTTCAGGTGAGGCGCCACCTTCGGGGAGCGCGTCAGGAGCGGAAGCGTGGTGCGGGTGCCCAGAGGTAGTGCCAGAGGTCAGAGCCGGGGGATGCCCCGTGTAGCTGTACTTTTCTTTCTTGTCACTGTACTAGTCGTGGACTACTGTTGCTGTTGTTGTTATTTTATTGAGGACCATGTAAAATGTTAATTCATTCCCTGTTTAATTTCTGCAATTATTTGTGATGCTTGTGTAGTTTCCACACCATCCTTTTAACCCTTCCGAGTCTTCGGGCTCGTGGGTGGCGGTGCGAGTCTCGGGTTATCGGGCCTTCCCGGTAATCGGATTCTCGGGTCGTTACAATTGACATCTATGTACATGGAGTTTGATCAGTACCTTCATCAGTCTTCATTAATTTCATCAGAAAAATCTGATGTGGATGCTTACCTAGAAGAACCAGCAAAACCAGATGACAATTTAGATATTTTGAAGTGGTGGAAAAATAACTCTTTAAAGTATCCAGTGCTTTCATTGATGGCTCGTGATGTGTTGGCTATTCCGATGTCTACTGTAGCATCAGAATCAGCTTTCAGTACTGGGAGTAGGGTGTTGAACAAATATAGAAGCTCATTAGATCATACTACTGTGCAAGCTCTGATATGTACTGAAAATTGGCTTCGAGAAGATATTTCTTCATTTGACACTTCAGAAGAAGATTCACTTTGCTCTATATTTGTAAGTAGCAAGCTTGATGATCAGAGTGAAAATGACATTTTAGAAGTTCCTTTCGATGGAATATTTGCATCTTCTTCAATTGCTGATTAGGTATGATGTCTACACTCAATGTTTTGTTCCTGCACTTCTTTAGAATTATTTTATTCTTCTATTATACTTGTGTGGATCTCAGATAACTGAACATGGTTTAGGCTTGGGAAAAACACATTAGAAGCATGCTACTCCATACAGGAAAGGTCATAACACATTTTTCTATTTTCTTTCCGCTGCACATGTAGTCAGTTCCCTTCCTCCACTAAGCCAAGTACTTTCTTGAGAATGCAACATGGCGAAGTATTTGGTACCTCTGCTTTCTATGAGACAGCTAAGCTGCTTGTATGCATAGAAGGAACTTGTGCTTGCCTTCTTGGTCTTGGTACAAGTCTCCTATGTATGTTCTTTAATGCCCCTGCCCTGGTGGAGGTTACTTCCTTAACAATTGCTAAACTAGTTTTTTTTTAGCAGAATGTTATTGGTCATTTGCGGAGCTTGAATGAATTATCTTGGGCAGAAGAGGAGTCCATTGAAACAGAGTTTACTTAACAGTCAATGAAACATTTATGGGCTGAAGAAGTTGTCTGTGCGAATCTTTTGATGGAAGGTAGAAACTTAATAAAGGAACTATTGCCGAGGTATGACTTATTATGTACTTTATTATGCTTATATTCATGTTATCCTGGTTGGTTATAGTTCAAGGCTGTTGATTTGATTTACTTGATGGAGCACCTCTTGTTTAAGACATCACATTTGGCTGTTGAAATGGTATGCAATGCTTTTCTCTGCATGTTTACACTAAGGTCTGGTATTTTTCTCAGTGGAACAAGAGGCAACATTGTTTTGTATGTATTTTGATTAGAAAGCCTGGTATTGGATATTGTAGTGAGTAAACCTAAAAGATTTAGAATGATAATAACAACTAGAAAAACCTGCATCAAGGCAAGGAGTTTTTCATCCAGTAAGCTCCGGCTTTCTCTCTGTTTGTGCTTGTGTCAAAGCCAGTGGTTCCACTGTAGTGTAGAGATTGTGTAACCTAACCTATTTCTACCTGATGCACAAACATTGACCTCATCCCAACCTCCCCATATTGCGTGAGAACCTTTCTTACTGTGTGGCTTTATACATGTTATCCAGTCTGCTGCAAACAGCAAGTCCTTATTCCCATTTTCTTTAGGCTTTATTAACACAACCAGGCATGTTCTATTGGTTTTGTATTCAATTGATAATGGATCAGTCTTTTAGGAAATGATAAATATATACATGAAATAAAGACATGGCATTCCTAAATAACCATTGATCTAGAAACCTGTTTATTCTAATCTGTATTCCTTAAAAACCATTTTTTCCAATATTCTCAGCTGTCAGTCAGTTGAATGGACCTCACTAGAGCATAGAATGTCATTGGAGTTAAGCAGTCTGGCCTTGTGTTCTGTTATGCTTGAAGTCTTGCGGCAAAATGATTTTATGAAAAACAGAAGGTTGCTTAATTGTTTTGGTGGGACTTTGATTGAAAAGGGTAGAAAGAAACACTTTCTTTTTGTCCTTTACCATCACAGTAAAATAAAGAGAAGGTTGCTTGTTTTTTTTGCTTGGGTCTTCGTTGGGAATGACATTTTTTTTGCCCTTTACCAACAATTTGTCTGCACACCCGTATACTGTGAAAACTTTTTTATGCAGTTATGCAACTTATTTTTTTGTTTAAAAAATACTTTCATTTCTTCTTGTTATAATGATAGTCAATGCATACAGCTGGCTCTTTAAATGCTGTTTCACCCACTTATCATTTAAGCAGGGACCTAATTCTCCAATCTGTTTGTATCAAATATGCGAACTTGTTGCAGGTGAATGTTCTCTGAGATATTGTAACCTTATCAAGACTACGTTGGCCATATTTGTCGTACATAAAATAGTAACTGAAGCTTTCCACTGATGAATGGATGGTCCATGCAGCTATTTGACTCTGAAATGGCTTGTTAGGTGTTTCATGTAAAGTTATAATTTGCCTTCCTTTTCACAAAAATCACATGCATTACATGTGTATATTTGCAGGTGAATGTTTTTGAGTCGGTTTGCATGTGGCTGGAGGCGAAATGTTTTTTGTGGAGGCACTTTCAAGTACCCAATGAAGTCTGTGCTTGACACCAAAGCAATCAGATAATTTTAGTTGTGCGTGGTTCTGAATTATGGATGTTTTCTGCCGTCTGATGCTGAAAAGGAAGTCATGAATGTACATTATGGATGTTTTGTCAGAAACGAAGCCTGTTCATTTGTCTGCCTGAAGTGGATGAAATGGACAAGTAACCTGTGCAGCAATATGTCGCCCCAGGGAATACGAGAAAATGTTTTCTACAGCAGAAAACCTTTCTTTTCTTTAGAGGAGAAACTGCAACAGGCTTTGGGAAACAATATTAACTTGCCCTTTTTTCATGCAGAGGGAGTCTGCAGATCACAAGTTTGCTAAGGTGATTGGATTTGCAAGTTCTTTCATTTCTGCCCTCAATTGGATTTGCAAGACAGAATATGGTTGAGTCTGAAACTGATGTCAGGTCTGGAATCCAGCAGCATGTGGGAAATATATATGGGTTCCCCCTGTTAAATCTTCTGAAATCATGTATGGAGACTAACATTCAGTCTGTATTTTCATTTTTGCACTGCACAGAGAGAACTGGATGGGAATGGTTTGATTTTAAACTAGAAAGACTATCTCCAAAGTAGATTCATTAGATCTGAAATTTCTTTAAGCCTAATGTGTTTGTTACGTGGATCCAAAAATAGATCCATTAGATCCGAAAACAGGATCCAGATTTCCCAATCCAATTAACTTATATACCGGTTGATGTTTATTCTTAATATCCAGCCCAAGAATAATGGATTCAAAATAGGATCCGGATTTGGATCCAAAATCAGGAACACATTGAAAAAAATCATATTAAGATTCGGGTCAGGTTCGGATCCGAAATTTTATGTTCGGATCCGGATCAGATCCGGATCCGAAATAATACTGTATTTCGGATCCGGATCAGATCTGGATCTCAACATATCGGATCCGAATTCGGATCCGACCGGATCCGATCCGTTGACAGGGCTAGATGGCACTGCCTCAGAGGGATTATTAAAGAGATACACATTAAATCTATGTAATCACACCATGTCATCAAGCTTCCTACATAGAACCTAGTTAGATGGATGTTTAATGAAATAATAAACCCAAAACCGGTAAATGTGAAAGGAAAGATAGCAGAATGAATTGCTATTGGGTAATAATGGCCACCAACAATAAAAGCGAGTGCCACTGCTCTTCAATGAAGGGACCTCTATGTACGTATGTGTAACGTGGAATCAGTTTTAAGTGCACATGTTACGTTAGAATAGTTCCGTATCCAAAATGAGTTGGAATATAATATGTTTATAATAATAGAATCTTCTCTACGTACTCACCAATTTAAAATCTTGAGTTGGATCTCGAATACGGTATCGAATCGATTTTCATGTGAGAGAGGGATCGAGTATTAGAATAATTTCGTATTGAAAATGAATTTAAATAATGACGTGTTCATAATAGCGGAGTCCTCTTCACGCAACATCGTATTAGAATAATCTCGTATTGAAAATGAATTTAAATAATGATGTGTTCATAATATCGTATTGAAAATGGATGATCCAATCTAAAAAAATAAAAATGAAATGAATCGATTTTTAAAAAGACGGGCTTGACACTATTTATTTGATTTGGTTTATTTTTTTATTTTTTTAGATAATTATCTATAGCATATTTTTCTCCGTAAAACATACGTATTTATATATCTCATATTTAATTATCGAGAGATGTGAATTCGAGATTTATTAATTTTGAGAAAAAGAAAGATACACATGAGTTACGTGCGTCGTTGGATTTGAACTCAAATCTCTCACATTCGGTGTAGATCAGATTGATAATCGAAGAGTATTGCAATTTGATAGTTTGATCATGATATTTAAGATCATCATGTCCGTACTGTAGTGTTTATAGTGGCTCTAGCTGATTTCCAATTGTGAGATTCTTCTTGCGGAAAATGTTGTCCGGAGAGAAAATTAATCATGTGAAGCAGAGCTCGTTTGTTAGCAGAAAATTATTCATGTTAGGGACGGACCCAAAAGTATCACGGTCGAAAAGATAAAATTTTGGAAGGTGGTAAATAATTTTCACAGTAATCATGGTCAGGGTTTGTCAAGTCAGAGATCCGTATCAAATCGGACTCCCCTTAACTCGGTATGGGTCAACCCGACTCGACGTCATCGACTCCGACCGGCTCATCCAGTCACATATTTAGAATAAATTAAATAATAGAGTTTGATTCATTTATCTATTAAAATGCAAGATTTATGATTATTCTCATACTATTATAATATTTTTAATTATTTTTAGATATTATAGTATTATTCATATATTTCATACGGACTCGGTGCAATTCACTCGACTTACTACTTGAAATCCGCTACATACAATTCGAGTCACTCGAATCGGGATGAGTCAAACGGAATTGACAAACCATGGTCACTTACTACTTGGTATCCGCTACATACAATTCGAGTCACTCAAGTCGGGACGAGTCAAACGGAATTGACAAACCATGGTCACGATTCTATAGTCAACTATTTAGAAATTTTATTTTAAGGGGTTGATTGGATTGCTGTAAAATAGTGAAAACTCTTTAACTTTGAAATTCTACTGACAAACCATAATGGTTATACTCTTATGTTTTGGTCTCTCCTTACAAAATATGTATAGTTCTTGCTTAAACAGGTGGATGGAGTGTACTCGAGCCAGTTCACCAATTAAAGATTGCCATCATTGACCATGAGAAAAAGAGCACCTTGGTGCTGAAAAAAAGGATCGAGGTCTTCTTGATGCTGCAGGTTTGTGTTTACAGCATCCTGCATAATCCTCTCATGTTGTTTCACCATTCTTCATCTGTTTCCACCGATCAGTTGCATATTCAAACCAACTTGCCATGCAGGTGCCTGGAGTTCATGGGAGGACAGGAACGCCAACGCTCTACAAGAGTTTGGGGTTGATGACTATTAACTCCATGCTGTGTGTTGATTCAGCTGCCATTGGAACCCAAATCATTCTTAAACCCTTCGAAGAATGGAAAATGATGGGAAGAGCTCTCTCTCTCCACTGTCTCAGCAAGCTATTGCAGTGCGCAGGTTGATCATTGCAATGATGGAAAGAAGCTGAACCCATGAAAAAAAATTGAAAGAAAATAGACATCCAAGGCCAGTGCAATAGGTTTTTTCTTTTTTTTGCTGTGGAGATCATGGGGGACTTAATTTACATAGAATGATTTAAAAAGTGTAGAACTTTGCATGGGGCATGAGGAAACATCTCCTGCAATTGTTCTTATTTTTAGGAGGAGGAGATCCAATTACAACCCAGCGACTAAGCTTAGCTTCTTCACAAATCACAAGATACACGGTTTGGCAAACATATTAAAAAGAGTCAACCAAACCCAGAATGAATTAATTAAATGTGCCCCATCCAAGAAATCTAAACCGGCTCCTGATCCAGGGGCATGAGGAAACTAATTAAGAATGAACAAGGCCTCACAATTGAGTACGTATCTATCTATCTATACACATACTTACACTCAAATTAGACAGACCTATCTATCTATCTATACACCGCATGCATTCTTTGATTGAAATCTTGTAACAGTCATAATAATTTTAAAAGAAGCTGAACCCATGAAAAAAATTGAATGAAAATAGACATCCAAGGCCAGTGCAATAGGTTTTTTTTTCTGTGGAGATCAGGGGGAACTTAATTTACATAGAATAATTAAAATAGTGTAGAACTTCACAAGGAGGAGCATGAGGAAACATCTCCTGCAATTGTAGTTCTTATTTTTAAAAGGAGGAGATCCAATTACAAGCCAGCGACTAAGCTTAGCTTCTTCACAAATCACAAGATACATGGTTTGGCAAACATATTAAAGAGAGTCAACCAAACCCAGAACGAATTAATTAAATGTGCCCCATCCAAGAAATCTAAGCCGGCTCCTGATCCAGGGGGCATGAGGAAACTAATTAAGAATGAACAAGGCCTCACAATCAAGTACGTACATGGCTTCAAAAGTTCAAACAACAGTGTAGAGTGAACATTAACTATGCCTCATCAGCAAATTGAGACCCAATGAATGAACGAATGGATGGATTCAAACCAATACATTAAACCCATCCATCATGCATGCATACCTAACATCCACGGGTCTTCTCCCTAATCAGCAACCCCCAGTGTTCCTCCTCCGGGTGCAACTCAGTCCCGGGTACCATCTGCACCACTTCCGGCTCCTCCTCCACCACCACCGGGTTATCCGTCACGCATATCTTCAAACGCTTCCAGCCATTGCCGACGACCTTATTGCTCATGGGGGCTGGCTCCATCACCGCCGCCGCCTCCTTCTGCTGCAGCTGCTTTTTCTGGGAGCCAGGGGGGAGCGGTAGCCGCAGAGGGTCCGGCTCCTCCACAACCTGTAGTTGGTCACCATAGATGCATATTATCCCGCGTGATTAACTAATTAATTGGTCGGTATAGGAAATTAAGCGAAGCGACCTCATTTAATTATATACCTCGTTTAGGAGGGCCAGCTGCTGCACAACCATCTCATCGGTGAACTCATCAGCTGGTAGCCCAGTGGCATGGCCGCCCGTCTGCAGGTCGGTGTAGTGCTCGTCCGGCCAGATGGCCCCGGCGACATCTAAAGAACCCAACAACCCATCATCACGGGCATCTAAATCTGTCGGGACCGGGGAGCCACAGAGCAGCATCAGCATCAACGTGGCAACCTCATGATCATCCCATCGTGGGTCGCAAGGAATTGGCGTCGCCCGCTGGTCGTCTGGGATGGCCGCCATCTCCCCCTCCATCGGGACCATCAAAGCAGCAGCAGCACCGTCGTGCATCACCTCCATGTTCCTGCCAAGAAAGAACCGATGTTAGCTAGGGTTTTAAGAGGGGGAGGGACGCCTCAAAGGCGCCAGGTGGGGACTTGCAAACAGAGCAAAAAGAGGGAGGCGGAGGGCGGAGGTGGGCGGGTAGCTAGGGATCCGAGGTGGGTGGGGGTCTGGGGGCGAGGGTTTTACCGAGAGATAGCAAGATCAAGAAATCGTGAGTAAGAGACCGGAGAAGAACGTCCATCGATCATTACCTCAAGGGCTTGCTCGCGGTGCTTTCCTCGTCGGCGAGCAGACCCAGTCCCGGCCGGCTCTGCTCTCCTTCCGAGAACCGCCGCCGTTCACCAGGGCGAGGACGCCCCCACAACTCCCTCGCGCTTCAGTAGGTGCTCCTCCTCCTCCTCGGACCTCCGCGGGAAGCGATCGCGTCTGGGACGAGGTAGTGCGGGGGGAGGGGGTTTTTATAGGTAAATTTTAATTAATTTTTTTACAATCATTTTGAAGGGGGTACGTGTCAACAAATAAGGGTGTCCACAGTTCACACCTTCGATAGGATTAGCGGAGAGGGGAAGCACAGTTAAAATTTTCTGTTTAAATACTTATTTGTTAAGTTATTTAGAAATTAACTTCTTAACGATACTTATTAATAAATATAATACATATATATTAGTACATATATTATTTTTTAAAAATAACTTTTTTACAATTATTTGGAAAGGAGTATGTGTCAACAAGTAAGAGTGCACACAATTGAGACTTATGATAGGATTGGACGAGAGGGGAAGCACAATTAAAAACTTCTGTTTAAATACTTATATAGATATATAATATATATTAGTACATATATTATTCCTTAAAATTAAATTTCTTTAATAATAATCAATTACAATATGTTGATAAAGATACAAACTCTTTGAAATATATATATTCACAAATTCATATTTCAAAACAAAGTTTAAAAGTCAAAAAATTTCATTTAAAACATTCTTAGGTAAGTTTTAGAGCATCACATGTTTAAAATCTTTTACTCAATCTAAAACTACTCCAACTCTAACTCAAAATAGCATATATATATATATATATATATAATCTTATATCTCTTATCTAATCGTTCCACAAATAATTTTTTTATAAAAATATTTTATTTCAACAAAAAAATTTACACAAAGTTGGATCATAAAACTAAATTTAAGATGGTTTCCTCGTATGAGGATGTTGATTTGGAAAAGTAAAGAGTAGCAACGAAACATATTTCCTATCTTTATGTAAAGAAAATTATACAAATAATTCTCTTAGGCTGATTTTTTTGTTGTAATATTATTTTACTTTTTAATAACTTTGTTAACTTGCAATATCTACGGAAATACTCTTGCGGAAGGTCATCATTCCGTTAAAAATCTCTGATTTAATTTTGATTAACCTCTAACTAAATCTTAAAAGAATTACAATATCTCGATCCTCTCAAACTCTTTCGCCACTACACCTATCCATCTTTATTTTCCTCTCTTTTACATAATACACCTGTAGAGGTCTAAGAAGGGGGTTCAAAAGATCCCATATTAGAAACTACAAGATGGACATGTGTATACAAGCAAGACTCAAGTTTTCTCCTTTGAGTACCTTTTCACTAGTAAAAAGGGATAAAACCCTAGTCGCCCTCGGACGTAGCAGGGACAATATCTCAAATGAGACACCCCAAATTTATACCTTTTACCAATATCTCGTCTTCAAGACCAATTCAAACTTACATTTTTTATTAAGATATTCTCACGTAAAATTTTATTTTGTACACGAAAGTAGAATCTTCTTCATATTTTGAACATAGATTAACGACAGATATTTTTGGCACTATATTGATATAAAAAATTTATTAAAAATAATACTAAAATGAGAAATATAATTATATAGTTATCCACATAAGAGGGTTATTTTTAAAATTGTCTTATCTTAATTTAAATTTTGGATCGAATTTGAGGATCCTGAGGATCTATTAGAAGGTAATTCGGTCAGAGAAAACTCTGATGATGTCTCCCGTCAACCTCCGAAATCTAGCTAGTTTAACACCATTTCGCATTACAAATATATGGAAATAGCATTCAAAAAACACTTGCTAATCTTGAAGTCTTAATCCAGTTTAACACCATTCGGCCTATCCATCTTTCTTTTCCTCTCTTTTATATAATACACCTGTAGAGATCAAAGAAGAGGGCTCAAAAGATCTCATATTAGAAATTAAAAAGATGGACATGTGCTTATAAGCAAGACTCAAGTCTTCTCCTTTGAGGGTCTTTTTATCAGCAAAAAAGGATAAAATCCTAGTCGTCTTCCGGTGTAGCGAGGATAATATCTCAAATGAGACACTCCAAATTTGTATGTCTTCATTATCGCTGTCTGTTGCTAGCCGACAATACCCAAATTTGTATGTCTTCGACACCAATTCAAACTTACATTTTTTATTAAGATTTTAAAATTTTATTTTGTACATGAAAGCAGAATCTTCTGCATATCTTGAACATAGATTAACCACAGATATTTTTGGCACTATATTGATATAAAAAATTTATTAAAAATAATACTAAAATGAGAAATATAATCATATAGTTATCCACATAAGATGGCTATGTTTGAAATTGTCTTATCTTAATTTAAATTTTGAATCGTATTTGAGGATCCTGCGGATCCATTAAAAAGTAACTCGGTCAGAGAAAACTCTGATGCAGTCTCCCGCCAACCTCCAAAAACTAGTTTAACACCATTTGGCATTACAAATATATGAAAAATAGCATTCAAAAAATATTGGCTAATCCTGAAATCTTAATCCAGTTTAACACCGTTCGGTCTATCCATCTTTCTTTTCCTCTCTTTTACGTAATACACCTGTAGAGACCTAAGAATATAGCTCAAAAGATCTCATATTGAAAACTACAAAGATAGACATGTGCTTATAAGTAAGACTCAAATCTTCTCCTTTGAGGACCTTTTTATCAGTAAAAAATGATAAAACCTAGTCGTCTACGGGCATAGCAGGGACAATACCTCAAATAAGACGCTCCAAATTTATATGTCTTCATTGGCGCCATATGTTCCTAGCCGACAATACCCAAATTTGTATGTTTTCGACACCGATTCAAACTTACGTTTTTTATTAAGATATTCTCACGGAAAATTTTATTTTGTACGTGAAAGCAAAATCTTCTGCATATCTTGAACATAGATTAACCACATATATTTTTGACACTATATTCATATAAAAAATTTATTAAAAATGATATTAAAATGAGGAATATAATCATATAATTATCCACATAAGATGGCTATTTTTGAAATTGTCTTATCTTAATTTAAATTTTAGATCGGATTTGAGGATCCTGAGCATCCATTAGAAGGTAACTCGGTCAGAGAAAACTCCGATGCAGTCTCCCGCCAACCTCCCAAAGTCAGTTTAATTAACACCATTTGGCATTGCAAATATAGGGAAAGTAGCATTCAAAAAACACTGGCTATTCTTGAAATCTTAATCCCAAAAATTAGCCCCACTTTCATATCCACATCTGACATCTCCGAATTAGTCGTACTCAAATGTGCCTGAATTCCTCACTATACATACATATGTACATTGCAAATGAACAAGACTCTGGAACACTTTGCAATACCAGAATCTATATTAAGCAGGAAATCTGTAAGGGCAATAGCCGAGGCTCTATGTTACATAGAAATCGATACTAAAATTCCATCATGGGCAGTGTCAAGCAGGGTCAAAATAGAGGGGCAACTAGGGTTCGGCGGGCGAGAGGAAGGAGGCGACCCTGCGCATTGTGCCACTGACCAACCTTCCAGATATCTTGGTGCGATGGACCAAGCCTTTTATGCTTAATCGACCTTGGCGCAATGCGCCTCCCAAGCCGAATTATGGAATTTAAATGCGATTTAAATTCTGCCTGATTTCAGCCCCGGATAGCACGTTTTGCGATGGAAAATTTTAGAATTTTCTTATTTTAATAATGTCTCATTTTGCATATAATGTTTAAATTAAGAAATTTATTTTAAATAAAAATTTTCTATTGCTACAATTGTTAAACGTAGAAAATTATGTGAAAAATTACACATTTAAATTCCACCTTGGATGTTAGATTTGATGCGGTTAAATCTATCTTTCAAAATAATCAAAATCCTACTTTTGATTTGAAACTCACGCTTTAAGGCCAAAATGACTTTATTTTGAAGAAGTACAACATTATTTGAGTATGTCATGAGTGCGATAATTGGGTGAATATAGACGACGCTTAGATATGATCGCTATATTTATGTGATGAATGGAGGATGGTTATTTATGTTGATGGATGATATATAAATTTATTTATGGGGACTACGTGTCTCCCTCTTCTCTATAAATTTAGTGTTATAAATTTTATCTCCGTCTCGGTTATGTAGTCACTACACTACAAGAAAAATCGCGGATAGCGACCGACCTAGCGGTCGCTATTCAGTCGTAGATCGGTCGCAAATATGCATTGCATCCGAACATCTAGCGACCGAATATTTCGGTCGCTATATAATAGTCGCTATATCGCGACCGACATAATTCGGTCGCAGTATTAGTCGTTATCAGAGACCGATTATAATCGGTCGCCTGACCGGTCGCTAATAATTCGGTCGCTATTCAGTCTCTATTCGGTCGCTAAATTTGTTGTATTTTAAAAAATAAAATTAACCTATCGGATTAAGTCGGTCTCAATTCGGTCGCTATTCGGTCTCGAATTATGTTGTATTTTTAAAAATAAAATTAACCTATCGGATTTATTCGGTCTCAATTCAGTCGCTATTCGGTCGCTAAATTTGTTGTATTTTTAAAAATAAAATTAACCTATCGGATTGATTCGGTGGCTAGTCGGTCGCAAGTCGGTCGCCAAGTATAATTATTTAATAAAAGAAATATAACGTATAGTCGCTATTCGGTCGCAATTCAGTCTCCATACGGTCGCTAATTTTGCATTATTTTTTTTTTAAAAATTTATTTAAACTGATAAATAAATTACCTGATAAATAACAAATTCATAACATAAATATAAAATCAACTACACAGACAACAATATCGACAAATCTCAAATTCATCACATACAAACACCTGATAAATAACAATTTCATAAAACAATAATAAATCAACTACACGGATCACAATCTCCACGAACCTCAAATTACACACAATTAAAATAAAATCACAAATTAATCATACATCCATAATAATAAAATGACAACATACACAACTAAAATAAAATCACAAATCCTCCACATATGTCTCATCCTGGTCGTCGTCTCGTCCAACATCATCCTGGTCGTCGTCTCGTCCAACATCTCGCGACGGATGATCCTGTATATCATTTAAAAAAATTATAATCAAATCCTTAATAAAGAAATCAAGCATTAACAAGACTTAATAAAGAAATCAAGCATTAACAAGAGTATGCCAATAGTTTAAGCCAGCTCATTTTCATATATATAAATACACACACACAATATAAGTTCAAATTTCATCTTGTATTTTAAAAATGAAGTTTGAGCGCCGAGCTCAAACCGGGCATCCGATTTGGATTCCGTCAGTTCTGACAAGTCACTTTCATCTCCCCGGTCGTATTGGAATGATCGGCACGGCCATCCGACCGGTATTTCGAATTTTAGACCCCCGGACCCGTCCTAACAGTTCATTTGAACTAAGTGTATTTTAAAAATGAAGTTTGAGCGCCGAGCTCAAACCGGGCATCCGATTTGGATTCCGTCAGTTCTGACAAGTCACTTTCATCTCCCCGGTCGTATTGGAATGATCGGCACGGCCATCCGACCGGTATTTCAGATTTTAGAACCAAATGCCCCGTCCTAACAGTTCATTTGAACTAAGTGTATTTTAAAAATGAAGTTTGAGCGCCGAGCTCAAACCGGGCATCCGATTTGGATTCCGTCAGTTCTGACAAGTCACTTTCATCTCCCCGGTCGTATTGGAATGACCGGCACGGCCATCCGACCGGTATTTCAGATTTTAGACCCCCGGACCCGTCCTAACAGTTCATTTGAAATAAGTGTATTTTAAAAATGAAGTTTGAGCGCCGAGCTCAAACCGGGCATCCGATTTGGATTCCGTCAGTTCTGACAAGTCACTTTCATCTCCCCGGTCGTATTGGAATGACCGGCACGGCCATCCGACCGGTATTTCAGATTTTAGAACCAAATGCATAAGTTGCTGCTTCTCGCTGCCTCCATTCAGGTTTGTTAATGTTTTCTTCTATGAATGGCATAACAAGAGGCACAATGTCATCTCCCACGGTCCGTGCAACCAAACCCAAGCATGTTCCTCCAGCCATTGCAAGATTCCAAACTCCTTCATCCTGATCTTGGTCGTCTTCTTGCTTAAGGAGTGTCTCCAACAGCATAGGGACAAGCGCAGGTAGTGCCTGCTTGATAAAATAAAAGCAAGGGGTGTCAGAATCAGCAGAAAAATCCCCTCCATATTCATCTAAGATGTCAATCTCTTCATCGCATATTGAGCTCCAGAATTCAATAGCTTGTAGAGCAACAGGTTCCTCATCTTCCCTCACAGCTTTTGCAGTGATGTTAAATATGTCCTGCATATACGATGCAAGCTTCTCATAATACATGGAGGATATGGAGACCAAGCATTCGAATGCAGCCTGCCGTATCTTCACCTCAGGGGACAGAGTAGCTTCACAAATGACTCTCATGATATAATCCCTCTCCATATCATTCCCGAAGTTTGCCTGAGCAAATCCCAAAGAATTATGCAGAGCTCGAGTTGCAGCCAGCCTAACATCAATGTTTCCCTCAGAAGCACTCATGCCTTGAACAACCGCTGTCAATATCTTATTGACTTGCTCTTGATCAACTTCATCAGGGGAGACTTCTTCACACATGTAACCTAGGGTGTCCAAAGTTGCTTGCTTAACATCTGGCTGAAGTTGGTGAATATTTGACAAGAGAGAACTGATAAGTTCAGGCCATTGATTTTGAGGCAACTCAATACCAGCAATCTTTGCAACAACTTGAGATGCAGTAGATCTTGCATCAATCACCGGTGAAGAGAGAGTCTGTAGTAAACATCCTTTGACCTGGGCCCTAACAGCTACATCCAATGATAACCATCTCTGCACATGCTCAAATTTTCTGTGTTGCTCCTTTGCATCCAGGGCATTTTTGAGAATCAAGCCTGCCAATTTACGGCTAACAACAGGCTTGTCATTATTTGCTAATTCACTCGAAAGAGATAGCAAGAACCCAGTAACATTTTGATCCTGAAATTGTTTTAAACTTTCCTCAGCATGCTTGCGAACCGCTGAATCTATTGACTGTGCATTCAAAAGAACTTGGGTAACTTCCATAGCCATTTCTGTATGGTATCTTCTCCGCCTTTCCCTTGCAGGGATACGCCCCAATGGCGGCCGCCGCCGACTATATATAATATCCTTCACTTCTTGTAACTTATGACCTATGCTCCTTTGTATGAACTGCCCTTCCTTTGCTTAGAGGTGCTGTTCCTGGCTTCCTGCCATGACAGTTACCAGACTTTGGGGAGATCTTTTCACCTAAATTGGCATATTTTATTCATGTCTACATGTTACTTTCCTTATATTATTCTAGCTTTATGAATATTTATAGATCTGTATCCTCCCCCACTCAAGTGAATAGAATTTATACATATCTTTTCACTTTCAGTTCTAACCAAAATCTCTATACACCTATGGAAAATCCTGCAGAACAGTCTGCCTGTTGATTCTAATATCCAGAGGATAGGTGTAAGATGATATTTAGAGTTAAGAAAATGATATTTTCCCCTCCTCAATCTAAATTCTTATATTTTGTAAGATGATATTTAGAGTTAACAAATAGAAAATCAATCAAATAAAATACTTACCGGAGGCTGCTGTGCAGGAGGTGCAGGAGGTGCTCTACTACTATCAATTCCCAAGGATGTGAGCATCTGGGAGACGGTCTGAGCGACGATGGTTGAGATATTCTGAGAGATATTCTGAGAGACGGTCTCGTTGACGATCTGCCTAAACATATCTGGAGTCATGGTCGGGGCGGCACTGGAAGAACCATCTGGGGCTGCTGGTGTGGTAAATGGAGAGGTCGCATGTGAGACCGAACTCGAGCATGATGATAACACCCTAGTCGTGCCCAAGCTATGTCCAAAACCATAAACATGTCCTTTCTTGGGTGCCCCAGATGCTGCAACCCAAATGGCAGGATCCAACTCTGGACGCTGACTGTCATCCCCGTACCTCTCATCCATTCGTCTACTATATGAGTCCTGCAAAAACCAAAAAAAAACAAAACCAAATTATTCTACAATTTAATCTTAAATGAAAACTATTAATGTATACACTTACCGCTACCTCCCGAGCTTTCTCACTAATGTAAGCATTTGTCCCTTTCTTCTTATGAGTTCGATCAAAAAGTTCATGAAATTGAGCTGGCCGCTTTAACTGTGCTTCCTGTTATTCAAATAAATCACAGTTTCATAATAGAAACAAAAAATTTATATATGTAGAAGTGTACTTACTAATCTCGCTTTATGTGTTGCAAAGGAGACAGAGCCACCCGTGTGTAAATTCGCTTCAGGATGCGCTGCTCTGTTTTGCTTTGCTTTGTTTGAATTGGCATTCCATTTCTCCGCTTCCCAAATGTTGCACAGCTCTGTCCAATACTCCTTTCTCATCCACACAGGCCCATGCTCCTTCCATATGTTCTTATCAGTACTTGCACATGCTTTTTTTGCATATCTTCGGGCATTGTACATAAGATGTTTGAAATTATCTCTTGCAGTAGCTGTCCATGCAAATCTAGCACGTAACTCATCTGAATGTTCTGTGAATCGATGATTCCTCTATATATTAACAACAACAAAAATTTATATGTTACATAACAAAGTGGGTTAAAATAATAATTGAAAATGACTTAATATGATAAAATAAGATAAATACCAAGAACATAGAGAACAATAAATCCTGAACACCCATCGGAAAATCAGCAAAGCGATGGATGGGGCCTGGAAAATGTGCTTGAATTGTCTTTGTAATAAATTGTGATGCTTGGGCTGGCTCTATTTTATTCCTGAAATTAAAAATATTAATACCACAATGACGAATAAATAACAAAAATAATGCATTACGTACCCTTCATTTATCCACACTGCCCGCATCGTCTCATTACAACAGCCCTCCCCCTCATGATGACTCGCCTCGTCATCAGCACGTACTATACGAATTAAATAGTATAAATAAAACAAACTATCAAAAAAACATAAATATGCAAATGAACATACCTGACTCAGCTGGGGGAGGTGTAGATCCACTCGCCATGTGTGATGGCGGTGCATAGGCCGTCAATGTACCCGTTGTCAGTGGTAACGGTGCAGAGGCCGTGGGTCCTGTAAGGATAAGAATCAGATAACACAAAAACATAAAGAATTATTTTAAACAAATACTCAAATGAATTATACATGAAAGTATACATACCTACTACCGGTGGTAGCGGTGCATCCCTCGGTGGTAACGGTGCAGAGGTCGTGGGTCCTGTGAAAATAAGAATCAGATAACACAAAAACATAAAGAATTATTTTAAACAAATACTCAAATGAATTATACATGAAAGTATACATACCTACTACCGGTGGTAGCGGTGCATCCTTCGGTGGTAACGGTGCAGAGGTCGTGGGTCCTGTGAAAATAAGAATCAGATAACACAAAAACATAAAGAATTATTTTCAACAAATACTACAATGCATTATACATGAAAGTATACATACCTACTACCGGTGGTAGCGGTGCAGAGGTCGGTCGTAACGGTGTAGAGGTCGTGGGTCCTGTGAAAATAATAATCAGATAACACAAATACATAATGAATTATTTTCAACAAATACTACAATGCATTATGAAGGGAAAGTATACATACCTACTACCAGTGGTAACGGTGCAGGCTCGTAGGTCGACCACAATGTTTCACCATGACATATCCAGTTTGTATAATCTTTAACAAACCCCTTTCTGTATAAATGACGTTGTACATCCCATGTTGTCAGCCACTTCAAATTCTTACAGACTACACAAGGACATCGGATACGACCCTCACAATCTACAGCTTCAATAGAATTTCTCAAAGCAAACTGAATGAATCTCTCAACTCCATTTTTAAATTCTATAGACACCACCTGATCAACTACTCTACGGTACATCCATGAACGATCTTCAGACATTTTCCCTATGCGAATGAAATGTAAACACACAAAACTTTAACATGTTTAACAAAATAAAAAGTACAACCCTTACCTCACATCGTCCATGTCTGCCATTTTAAATAGGACGGAAATATCATTTAGATCTTCACTTTTTAACCCATCTGTGAAGGTTTGATCGCACGATTAATTACTATATGTGTTGTGTTGTTTGCTAAAAATTTCGGCAGCATCTCCCCACACCTCTCCGATATACCACAAAATATTTATTGATTAAGAAATTTTCTTAAACACTTACTAATAAGTGGTTAAGAAAATAATCAAAATCAATAAAGGTATATCAGAGAGGAGTGAGAAGACGCAGCCAAAATTTTTAACAAACAACACAAACACATATAGTAATTAACCACCTAAGTGCGATCAAACATTCACAGACTGTCCAAACGGGACAATTCAAGACTTTGAGTTAGATATACACATTCTCATCATTCAAAATGAGAACGTGCATATCAATCCCAAAGTCTTGAACGGGTAGGTTGATTGGCACGGGCTTAACACGCTCTCCTAAGATGCGTGCAATGTTAGGTTGCACCCACGCATCTCAGCTCACATACAACACCCAACTAATTAAATATTGACAAGATAATAACACAATCTAAAAACATAGCAGTAACATGTGAAATTGGCAATACATGTACACAATGAAAACAGGAATTTTATTTTAACATCCAACATAAAGACAACACTTTCACTAGCTATTTAGCAGAAATAAAATATAGCATGATACTTTTTAGCTTAAAGACAACACTGTCACTAGCTATGCAGAAATCAAGTAAAGAAATTGATGGTATCATTACTGAATAAGACAATAATAAAACACACTTTACTTTTCATCCAACAATACCCTAACTATTAAAATTAACAAAACACATAACCGACTAAATAACACTAAACTAAAAATAAACCTTAATTTAATTACGAAAATACAAGAAAATAACACTAAACTCAAAGTGCATGTTTTTCTTTCTGAATCAATAACCGCACTTCTTTCTTCTAACCACTTTCTTCCTAAAATAATGAATGGGGCAGCCATTGACCCAATGTCACACCAAGCTCCATCATCATACGTGACTGTTTTGAACTTCTTAGAGAACTCCACAAATACACGGTCACCCTCAATAACAATTTCTCCGGTCTTAGCAAGTGACTTAACAATGTCAGGTGAAATCCAATTCTTATCTTCCGACTCATGTACATCAATTTCTGCTCGTTGTCCATTAGGTAAATATGCAGTAAAAATAATCGGAAGAGGAAGCATACTGATTACAAAATGTAGGACCTCAACTTATAAAAATAAGTTGATTCCCTTATGCTCTGATACCAAATCTGATGCAGGACAGAAACATTTATAACCATTAAATGACACTTTTTCACTCATCAAAACATACAATGTTACTTTTTGAACATTAGTAAATATGGTGCAATCTTAAACCCCATTTTATTACTGAGGATGGATAAGATAGTATGATAGGTCTTTAAACAAACAGATGGAGGAAGAAAAACTTTTAGAAAAACATTGTAACTAATCCTCATAGGTACCTGACAGCCTGTGGCCAGCTAGAAACTTCTTGATGTCAAGGTGACTGGAATTGTAATAATATTTGACAACTTATAGTCATAGAAGATTTATGAGAATGAATTGAGAAAAGAGATGCAAATAAGGGGCTTTACTTGAGAGAGAGGATGGGTCAATTGTAAGGCAAAGAGTATGTTATGCTGAGCGCACACATGGATATGGATGTTAGATGTTACCTATCAGATATAGCAGATCTACTCTCTTCCTTAATCTACTAAAGTAATATACCAATAATCCTATACCTGAATCTCTGATACTAGAGCATAGGGCCAAGTTATCAAATGGTTATAATTTCTTTTAGGTTTCTGTCCCTGTAACCGCTTGAAAATTATGCTTGGTATTCAGCTTATCCTGACCTAAAACATGAATATGCTTTCCATCATGCTAACAAGCATAAATACACTTCGTATACAGTTGTGGAAAAGATTATTTGACAGAAGGATAAGTGATCACACAGCAGCAAAAGAAATAAATTGGGCATTATGCCATGGAGATCAAAGATAGAAGCTATGCACATACTATGAGTGTTGATGGAGAGTTCCAGGGAGAATAAATGAATGTGCATATGGGCTGCTGATTTAGGTCAATATGATAAGGTGCAGATTCAACTATTCAAGTTAGTTTGTGGGCCATGGTCAGGTCAATTGTGATGAGCTCGAAGATTTAATTGCTGAAGACTTACTTCGTCATCAGGCCCTTGTTGGCATAGCTCCACGGGCCCATGGAGGTAGTCATATTCCCAAACGAGGCATCTTGACGTGTTCTACGTCATTGGGTTCTATGGATCAAACCCAAACTGAAGAAGAGGAAGAGGAGCTGTACCACACAAACCTACGGCGTGGGTCACTCGATCAACATCTTAACTCCGAAATTGAAGACGACTGGTCGGAGGATGTCTCAATGGTATCTATTCATCAACTTGTCAGTGTTGACACTGGTAGGAAAAGGATGAAATCAGAAGAAAAATATGCTTACCTCAAATGTACAGGAATTAGACTCGAGGTTTCAGGGTTGGGAAGCCGCAACAATATCGGTAATGATATTTATCTAGGTTTCTCTTTGGACACTCTCTAGGGTGGGCAGTCTATTTATTTTCTTTGTCCTCTCTGGAGGTAAGGTGGCATGTCCCCCTCTGTGTTGAATCCTTTTCATTCTTTAATAAATCTTTATATTTTATGGGAAAAAAACTTCAATGCATTGATATCTTGAAAGAGATCTGGAGCAAAAGCAAAACTAAGAACTGTATATCAAATGAAAGAAGCATTTCTGATAACATAGGGATACAACAACGTTTTGCTCAAACTCCCAACTACCTTGTTTTTCCTTTTATGCCAATATATCATGACTACATATACACGTGAGGAGGTGCATGGCACATGCACTTTGAACCCCAGTTGCACATCTTTTAAAAGAGTTGCATCATTGGACCAGTTAAGAAGTCCCATAACAGAGTTCATGCAAGGCTAAATCATATTGCTGATTCTTATAACATTATTCTTGTTGTTGTTGTTGTAGCTACTATTGCAGTTGCTGCTGTTAATGCTGCTGTTGATGTCATTGTTACTTTAAGAGGTATAAATGAATTAA
Source organism: Amorphophallus konjac (assembly GCA_022559845.1). NCBI lineage: Eukaryota > Viridiplantae > Streptophyta > Magnoliopsida > Alismatales > Araceae > Amorphophallus > Amorphophallus konjac. The sequence goes on from JAHNEJ010001305.1 coordinate 198,430, forward strand.
ATTTAATTATTGAGGTAAAGATAAAAAATTGTTTATCTTTTCTATCACTTCTCGTCAACACTTTTACCTCAGCCTCCCTCAGTTTTCTTGACTTTATGCACCTAGACCAAGAAGCATCATGCACCAACAATAATCCCAGCTGCCCTGTCTTTCACAGTCCACTTTCAACACAGCAGCACTCCTCTTCATTACTTCGAGATACCTGACCTCTAGCAACTATGTCTGATGTGAGCTGGTTAACAAAGATCGTGACATATGGTAAATGGGAGAGAGGTTATCAGACTTCAGTCACATAAAAGAATAGAAATCTTCGGTTGCTAAGGGAATGTAAAGGGATGGAATAGGGTTTCTGATTCATTATAATAGAAACAGAATTAATAGAAATTGGGTAGACGATCAAGAAAAACTAGAAATTGGGTAGGGCTTTAAATGGAGGACAATGGAAATAAAAAAAAAATGAATTCTGGAAACTAATAACATGAGTTAGCAGAGAGTAAGAGATGAAATATAATTGGAAATGAACAAAAAATGGTGTTTTCCAAGGAAAATGAGGTAAAAATAAAAACTCTAAGCAGGTAAATATAAAGGGTCGCGGCAAGTAATCGAAGAGTCCTAGCTCGATCACCGGTCTCATAGCTCGGCATAGTCTAAGAGATGGTTTCCAAACTCGGGCTGCCACAACCCCAACATGGAGGTATTAGCTCAGGCGCCATACCAGATGATGCAGAACTAGCAAGGCAGTTACGGTGAAGGCCACAAGATGGGGGAATCTAGTCTGCACAGTCAAATCTCCTTTGGAAGGTTATGAGTTATCACATTGAAAGCAGAAGTCCTGTCATTCACTTATCCCTCGAGAATCTCCGCCACCGCCTTGCATATCAATGCCTATGGTTCGAAGCGCATGGGGATATGGATGTTGCACTGATGTCAACCACATGACCTCCATTCCGCCAAATTCAGACCAAACCATTAAGTTATGAGAAGCCAAAGCGTCGTTATCACATGCCAATGTCACTCGATGCCGTGATATGTTTCATATCTCTTAACCCACGTCACTCCGAAAGACGAGCCACTCTTTGTAGTTCTGTCAAATTTGCATGTCTCCTTAACCTAGAAGTCTGGGATCTTTCGACTCACAGTGTTCCGGTGCGAATCATATACCGTACCTAGAACAACAAACTCGGGTCAACAGGCCTCCGATATGAGACTGATTGTGACAGAGGTGGCGATAGAGGGGGGACGTTGGCTGAGTGGGAGGCCGCGGCGGTGAGGGTGGAGACCGGTAGAGGAGCTCCGACGTAAATTCGACCGCACGATCCCCCTCAAATCAATCCTCTACGAGATGGACGGTGAGCTCGTGGAGTGACCCGACAGTATATGTCCAATCTCGCTAGTTTTAAATCCGACTTTATCATAAATGCAACATCTTGCTAATTTTTAATCACCAGTAACTTAATTTTAATTATTATTCTAAATGAAAATTTGGGTTCCTCGTTATTTTTTGTCTCCTTAATGTCGTTTCTAGGTTAAGGACTGCCTTAGAACTGGTCTAACTTAATTAACAGGTAAATCCGTAGTTATTCTCGTGTGATCAAAGTACATAAATAAGTGTTTTTTAGAAGAATGGTAGTACAATAATCTCTTTTATAATATTAGAAATATGCAAGTGTTTGCCTCTTGATTGCCATTGCTTCACAAACTGGACTGTTTTGCAAATACAAAGTCACTAAATAGAGGCATAAACTTGCAGGAGTTAGAATTCTTAAAAACATATCAATTTAAATAATCATGTTAGACAAAATTATTGCACTCTCCCTCGGCTCAGACGACCGATAGTAACTGGAGGAGGAGCTGCGATGGTCTGCAGGGGGAGGGGTTCCAGCACTGCAGAGGGAGGGGGAGGGGATTCCTGCAACCTACAAGGGGGAGGGGGGTCTAACACCCAGCAGCACATGGGGATTGGGAGGGGGGTTTTCACTCGACAAGGAGATGGGGGGTTGCATTGGCCCGCAGTACTGGGGGGATGGGGAGGGGGCTTCCGATGGCATTGGGAGGGTGAGACGATTCCGGTGGTGCAGCACAAAGGGGAGTTGGTGGGGGGTTTCCAGAGGTGGAGGGGGACGGGAAGGGGAGGGGGAGGCAGAGGGGGACACGGGAAGGGGAGGAAGGGAGGAGACCGTCGGAGGCAGAGGGGGAGGCGGAGTGGGACGGGAAGGGGAGGGGGATCAGAGGGGTCAGGCCGGAGGGGGAGGGGCATGGGGATGGGAAGGAGATCTGAGGGGGACGGGGGCGCAGGCCGCAGGGGGGAGGGGAGGGGAGCAAGCCGGCGACGGGGCCGCAGGGGGGAGGGGAGTAGGCCGGCGGGGGAGGGGAGCAGGCCGGTGACGGAGGGGGAAGGGAGAGAGAGAGAGAGAGAGAGAGAGAGAGAGAGAGAGAGAGAGGTACCTGCGGAGGGCGACGACGGCAGGGCGAGCGGCGACGGCGACTCGACGCGAGCGGCGCGGCGACGGGCTCCGGCGGAGGGGGGCTCGGGCGGGAGGCAGCACGGGGAGGGGGGCTCCGGCGGAGGAGGGGGGCTCGGGCGGGAGGGCTCGGGCGGAGGGGGGGCTCCGGCGGAGGGGGCTCGGGCGGGAGCGGGGAGGGGGGCTAGGGCGGAGAGGGGGCCGCAGGGGAAGGGGGCTCGGGAGGGGGGGCTCGGGCGGGAGGGGGGGGGGCTCGGGCGGGAGGGCTCGGGCGGGCGGGGGTCGCAGTAGGAAGTATAACGGCATCAGCGACCGACTAGAGACCGAAGTTAATTCGGTCGCAATTATAGAGACCGATTAGCGACCGATATACATGCGGTCGCTGAAACGGTCTCGGTTATGCGACCGATTATTTCGGTCTCCGAATTGGTCTCTATTTGGGACCGACTAGAGACCGATTAAATCGGTCGCTAATTCGGTCTCTATAGCCACTTTTTCTTGTAGTGCTATAAGACATCCCCTGTCAATATATATATGTAAAAAATTAATTCTTACGGTAAAAATTGTACATCTTTAGTTGAGAATTATGTTTCATTTAAAATTAAGATTATTATCAAAAATTAAAATAAAAAAGAGTTTTGAGATATTTAATTCACACCTCAAAGAGATAGTGATTCAATTTTTTTGTCATTTAGATTTATTTATTAAAACAAACTCATGGTTACTGACTCATGAATTGATTTCATAGACAAAATTTTAAAACTCAAATTTTTAATCTCTCAAATTAATTACACTACTAGAAAAATCAGGATTAACGATAGATGAGTTCCTTCACTAAATACTCAGCGATGGATTAGCCATCAATTATAAGTGACAGATATAATTTGTGATGGATCGGAGATGGAATATAGCGACAGATTAATCTCTCGTAAATTTACGATGGATTAGAGACGGATTTTATATCTATCGCTTATAATAACTGGTCGCTCATCTATGGCTAATCCATCTTTAATTTGTCGCTGATGTCTTCATTAACGACGGATTTAGATCACAGATTAGTGATGGAACTCGAGTAACATCACTAATCCCAATTGTTAAACCCAACTAGAATTTAGTGAATTACATTCACATTTTGAAATACGATTCGCAAACTAATTCAATCACATCTAACTAACCCTACCCCCGTTTAGGAGTTAGGAGACGGCAAGAGAAGAAGATTTTACTTTTTTTTTTTACTTCGATAGAAGGACAAAATTGGTCAAGTATTTACAAGTACTATTTACCATGGAGAACTCGAATATTGGTACGATCGACCAACACCACCATCCTTTTTTCTTTTATAGTCTACTTGGAGATGTTTGCACTGCCACTATCTTTCCCTCTTCTGCATGCAGATGATTTGATTATTTTTAGGCCAGAGATAATTAATAGAATGAAATAATAAACCCAAAACCGTCAAATGTGAAAGTAAAGATAATAGAATGAATTGCTATCGGGTAATAATGGCCGGCAACAATAAAAGCGAGTTCTACTGCTCTTCAATGAAGAGATCTATATGTATGTATGTGTAATGTGTATCGAGTTTTAAGTGCACATGTTATGTTAGAATAGTTCCGTATCATAAACGAGTTAAAATATAATGTGTTTATAATAATAAAATCTCCTCTACTCAACAATTTAAAATTTTGAGTTGGATGACCCAACGTAATAAGCTCGAATAATCTTGTATTAAAAATAAATTTAAATAATAATGTATTTATTATAATGGAGTCCTCTCCACTCAACATCTTATTATTTTAAGATGGATGGTCGAATCTCATAAACTCTAACACATTCACCCAACAAGAAATTATCGATAATGAAATCGACCGTGGCGACAATTCACAAAGATAGTTATAATTTTTCTCTCAACTATAGGATTTACCTCATTCCATGACATATTATTCTTTCATTCTCTATTATGCACGGGGTAACATTCACCTAATCGACCCTAGGATCGTGCCAGACCCATCGATGCTCGCGCTACAAGGAGATCGACTTCGAATCCCACACTCTAATCGACCCTCTCCTGCTCGACTCTCAGCTCCCTGCAGAGTGCTCGGCAACTGAGAGTAGGAGGAGAGGTGAGGAAGGTAAAATTGGCCCGGCCCATGACCGGCCCAACAACAACGGGCCCAGACCGGCCCCGCATCCACAACAGGCCCAAGGGGCGCTCTGCAGTCGCAGCCCATCTAAGCGCGGCCCATTAGGATTCAACATCGGATTCGACATCACAGGAAAGCTACGGCCCAGGGGCGATGGTCGCCGAAAATCCCTCCGACGACCAGCCGTTACCCCCCATGACGTCGGCCTCGACCCCACAACGGGCAAGCACGCCCCATGGGCGTCGTGAGACTCGCCTCAGGACCAGCCGACGCCGGCGTAATCGCCCTCCAATGGGAAACTCCCTCCAAAATCGCTGGAGACGTTACTCCACTACGCACGCCCTTCCCCACTGAGGGATAGGGCTCCTTCTCCAGGAGAGTCTCCTATAAAAAGGACATCGACAGAGGAGAGAAGCACGGTGGTTCATTCTACCAAATCGCTACACAAGATCACAGAGCTACTAGCCTACTTGCAGAAAGAGAGAGGTCACGATCAGGGAGAAACACCCTCCTACACGACCTTACTGCACAGCGAGCACTCTCCGAGTGGGCGCTAGGAGCGACGAGCACTCGTTTGGAGGATCTCCAGGGCTCCCCGATCTCCTTCCTCGATCTCTATCTCAAGCTCTCTCTAGCTCTTCTCTACTCTCTCTTAGTCCGATACTGACTTAAGCATCGAAGGGTTGTCCCCTGGGGTAACACCCGGGACTCCTTCTGACGCTCTTTTGGCTTCTGGTGTGTGCAGGCTTCCACGGGTGCCAGACGACTTCCCCACTCAACAAGTGGAGAAGGTGGTACGTGGTATAGAAACCAGATTTCAGTCTCTACACTATTTATCATGGAGAACTCAAATATTGGTACGATCGATCAACACCACCGTCGTTTTTTTAGAGTAATACTTAGTGCGACACCTCGAGTAATTACACCCCGAGGTGTTGCACATGAAACACTTTGTATTTTTTTTTGAATTTTTTTTGAGTGGCCCCCACATCTAATCAGGTTGGTGTGTAGGTCACGTCATCGGATGACGTGGGGGCCAATTAAACGAAAAACTTCCACCCTGTGAATAGTAAAATTGAGTCAATTTCACTATTCACGTAAGGACACATTTATATTTAATCAGCCCTCATGTCACGTCATCCGATGACTTGATTGGCACACCAACTTAATTAGACGTAGGGACCACTCAAAAAAATGTGTTTCATGTGCAACGTCTCAAGATGTAATTATTCGGGGTGTTGCACTAAGTATTATTCTCCTTTTTTTTATAGTCACTCTGTTTCCCTCTTCTGCATGCAGATGATTATTTTAGACTAGAGATTCATTCAGCTATGAACTTGCAGAGAGAGAGAGCAAGAGGGAGAAAGGGGGGAGACTAATCCTCTCCCTTAAGCTTAATGCTTGGTTAGCTTAAGGGAAGGAAAGAAGAAGCTCGAATGAGCTTCACGTAGGTGTTAGAATATTTCCCTATCGAAAATGAGTTGAATTATAATGTGTTTATAATAATAAAATCTCCTCTATTTGATAATTTAAAATTTTGAGTTGGGTGACCCGACTTAATAAATTCTAATATAGTATCGAATCGATTTTCACGTGAGAGAGAAAGTATTAGAATAATTTCATATTGAAAATAAATTTAAATAATGACGTGTTTATAATAGTAGAGTTCTCTCCACTCGACATCTTACGATTTTAAGTTTGATTGTTCAATCCAATAAACTTTAACATATTCACGTAAAATAAATTTGTAAAAATATGGACGATCAAGAAATTATCTTATAATGAAATCGACCGTGACGACAATTCACAAAGATAGTTATAATTTTTCTCTCAACTACGAGTTTACCTCGTTCCATGGCATATTATTCTTTCATTCTCTATTATGGAGTAACATTCACATTTAATTTAATAGCTCCATGCCCTCGGTAAAAAGGGCCGTCGGGATGGGCCCCGCGGCCATTGACAGATCTATCTTGACCTAATAGTTATGGATTCGGATATTCCTTATTTATCCGATAACAATCTTGCTATCATATGCTACGTGAAATTTATTTATTTTACGATCAAATTTCCATGAATTTGGACCTAAAATCAAGTTCGTGTATCATTTTTTGTAGTTTAAGATTAAAAAAATGGTTTTAGGCCGGCTAGATGTTTAATAAGTAAACCAGACCCACGTACCTGTTCACCCAATAACTCTATTGGGTCCGCTGCGGACCATCTAGTTATAGTGAAAGAAGAGTTTAGCTTGATGCACACTCTAAGTGTGATGCACATCTTGGGTGTGTAGTATATTTAAATTTTTATTTTTTAGAAAAATTAAAATGATATCTAAGATAGTTTAATTTGAGATGCAAGTCGCATCGTCACCTGATTATCTAAAAAAATAAAAGTGAAACAGATCGATTTTTAAAAAGATGGACTTAAACACTATTTATTTGATCTGTTTTATTTTATTTTATTTTTTTAGATAATTCAACGGCGACATGATTTGTATCTCAAATTAAAATATCTCTTGAGTCACTTCAAAAAATTTTAAAAAAATAAAAAAATAATTAAAGACACTGACACTCACGACCAACACCCTTTGTTTGTTCTAAGTTAACGCACAATTGGGTATCGTAACCCGACTTCCGATTCATCCCGCATCGTCAATTCTACTTATCAGAAATGATCCATTTGAAACTCTCGATGTCCATCACAACCTGGATGTGCAACGAGAGACTTACTCGTGAGAGAGAGAGAGAATTAAAGTGATATCAATTTAAATTACCCCCCCCCCCCCAAATTCAGGACGTCTTACCCATCCGTCAATCTTATCAACCTGACAACAATTAACGGTGTACATGTTTAAATGAACCCTTCGTAATTGCGAGTATAAAATGGAAATCATAGTAGTTCACATGCTATATATGCAATCAAAAAGGGTACGTACTATATATTCCATGAAGAATAAGAGAAAGAAAACGCAAAAATAAGTTATGAGAATTTAGTAATAGAAGGCTGCCCAGAAATCTATCTGGCAGCTTCATCTTTGGGAAGATCCTCATAATTAATGCTAAAAGAAAGAATGTGAAAGCACAGTGTAACAAGAATGGTTGGCATGCCTTGCTGGTAATGCACAAAACTCATCCCACCAAGGATAGAAAGGGAATCGCCAAGGACACTGTCTCTTGGTAAGGAGGTCTTAAATTTAAAGCCCGAGATATTTATATATCACATATTTAATCATCGAGAGATGTGAGTCTGAGATTTATTAGTTTTGAGAAAAAGAAAGATACACATGAGTTACGTGTGTCGTTGGATTTGAACTCAAATCTCTCACATTTGGTGTAGATCAGATTGATAATCGAAGAGTATTGCAATTTGATAGTTTGATCATGATATTTAAGATCATCATGTCCGTACTGTAGTGTTTATAGTGGCTCTAGCTGATTTCCAATTGTGAGATTCTTCTTGCGGAAAATGTTGTCCAGAGAGAAATTTTATCATGTGAAGCAGAGCTCTTCTGTTAGCAGAAAATTATTCATGTTAGGGACGGACCCAAAAGTATCACGGTCGAAAAGATAAAATTTTGGAAGGTGGTAAATAATTTTCACAGTAATCATGGTCAGGGTTTGTCAAGTCAGAGATCCGTATCAAATCGGACTCCCCTTAACTCGGTATGGGTCAACCCGACTCGAACCGGCTCATCCAGTCACATATTTAGAATAAGCTAAATAATAGAGTTTGATTCATTTATCTATTAAAATGCAAGATTTATGATTATTCTCATACTATTATAATATTTTTAATTATTTTTAGATATTATAGTATTATTCATATATTTCATACGGACTCGGTGCAATTCACTCGACTTACTACTTGAAATCCGCTACATACAATTCGAGTCACTCGAGTCGGGATGAGTCAAAAGAAATTGACAAACCATGGTCACTTACTACTTGGAATCCGCTACATACAATTCGAGCCACTCTGAGTCGGGACGAGTCAAACGGAATTGGCCCGGCCCCGCATCCACAACAGGCCCAAGGGGCGCTCTGCAGTCGCAGCCCATCTAAGCGCGGCCCATTAGGATTCAACATCGGATTCGACATCACAGGAAAGCTACGGCCCAGGCGCGATGGTCGCCGAAAATCCCTCCGACGACCAGCCGTTACCCCCCATGACGTCGGCCTCGACCCCACAACGGGCAAGCACGCCCCACGGGCGTCGTGAGACTCGCCTCAGGACCAGCCGACGCCGGCGTAATCGCCCTCCAATGGGAAACTCCCTCCAAAATCGCTGGAGACGTTACTCCACTACGCACGCCCTTCCCCACTGAGGGATAGGGCTCCTTCTCCAGGAGAGTCTCCTATAAAAAGGACATCGACAGAGGAGAGAAGCACGGTGGTTCATTCTACCAAATCGCTACACAAGATCACAGAGCTACTAGCCTACTTGCAGAAAGAGAGAGGTCACGATCAGGGAGAAACACCCTCCTACACGACCTTACTGCACAGCGAGCACTCTCCGAGTGGGCGCTAGGAGCGACGAGCACTCGTTTGGAGGATCTCCAGGGCTCCCCGATCTCCTTCCTCGATCTCTATCTCAAGCTCTCTCTAGCTCTTCTCTACTCTCTCTTAGTCCGATACTGACTTAAGCATCGAAGGGTTGTCCCCTGGGGTAACACCCGGGACTCCTTCTGACGCTCTTTTGGCTTCTGGTGTGTGCAGGCTTCCACGGGTGCCAGACGACTTCCCCACTCAACAAGTGGAGAAGGTGGTACGTGGTATAGAAACCAGATTTCAGTCTCTACACTATTTATCATGGAGAACTCAAATATTGGTACGATCGATCAACACCACCGTCGTTTTTTTAGAGTAATACTTAGTGCGACACCTCGAGTAATTACACCCCGAGGTGTTGCACATGAAACACTTTGTATTTTTTTTTGAATTTTTTTTGAGTGGCCCCCACATCTAATCAGGTTGGTGTGTAGGTCACGTCATCGGATGACGTGGGGGCCAATTAAACGAAAAACTTCCACCCTGTGAATAGTAAAATTGAGTCAATTTCACTATTCACGTAAGGACACATTTATATTTAATCAGCCCTCATGTCACGTCATCCGATGACTTGATTGGCACACCAACTTAATTAGACGTAGGGACCACTCAAAAAAATGTGTTTCATGTGCAACGTCTCAAGATGTAATTATTCGGGGTGTTGCACTAAGTATTATTCTCCTTTTTTTTATAGTCACTCTGTTTCCCTCTTCTGCATGCAGATGATTATTTTAGACTAGAGATTCATTCAGCTATGAACTTGCAGAGAGAGAGAGCAAGAGGGAGAAAGGGGGGAGACTAATCCTCTCCCTTAAGCTTAATGCTTGGTTAGCTTAAGGGAAGGAAAGAAGAAGCTCGAATGAGCTTCACGTAGGTGTTAGAATATTTCCCTATCGAAAATGAGTTGAATTATAATGTGTTTATAATAATAAAATCTCCTCTATTTGATAATTTAAAATTTTGAGTTGGGTGACCCGACTTAATAAATTCTAATATAGTATCGAATCGATTTTCACGTGAGAGAGAAAGTATTAGAATAATTTCATATTGAAAATAAATTTAAATAATGACGTGTTTATAATAGTAGAGTTCTCTCCACTCGACATCTTACGATTTTAAGTTTGATTGTTCAATCCAATAAACTTTAACATATTCACGTAAAATAAATTTGTAAAAATATGGACGATCAAGAAATTATCTTATAATGAAATCGACCGTGACGACAATTCACAAAGATAGTTATAATTTTTCTCTCAACTACGAGTTTACCTCGTTCCATGGCATATTATTCTTTCATTCTCTATTATGGAGTAACATTCACATTTAATTTAATAGCTCCATGCCCTCGGTAAAAAGGGCCGTCGGGATGGGCCCCGCGGCCATTGACAGATCTATCTTGACCTAATAGTTATGGATTCGGATATTCCTTATTTATCCGATAACAATCTTGCTATCATATGCTACGTGAAATTTATTTATTTTACGATCAAATTTCCATGAATTTGGACCTAAAATCAAGTTCGTGTATCATTTTTTGTAGTTTAAGATTAAAAAAATGGTTTTAGGCCGGCTAGATGTTTAATAAGTAAACCAGACCCACGTACCTGTTCACCCAATAAATCTCCAGTCACATGCTTAGAATAAACTAAATAATAGAGTTTGATTCATTTATCTATTAAAATGCAAGATGTATGATTATTCTCATACTATTATAATATTTTTAATTATTTTTAGATATTATAGTATTATTCATATATTTCATACGGACTCGGTGCAATTCACTCGACTTACTACTTGAAATCCGCTGCACGGAATCCGCTGCATATAATTCGAGTCACTCGAGTCGGGACGAGTCAAACGGAATTGACAAACCATGGTCACGATTCCATAGTCAACTATTTATAAATTTTATTTTAAGGGGTTGATTGGATTGCTGTAAAATAGTGAAAACTCTTTAACGAATTCTACTGACAAACCATAATGGTTATACTCTTATGTTTTGGTCTCTCCTTACAAAATATGTATAGTTCTTGCTTAAACAGGCGGATGGAGTGTACTCGAGCAGTTCACCAATTAAAGATTGCTATCATTGACCATGAGAAAAAGAGCACCTTGGTGCTGAAAAAAAGGATCGAGGTCTTCTTGATGCTGCAGGTTTGTGTTTACAACATCCTGCATGATCCTCTCATGTTGTTTCACCATTCTTCATCTGTTTCCACCGATCAGTTGCATATTCAAACCAACTTGCAATGCAGGTGCCTGGAGTTCATGGGAGGACAGGAACGCCAACGCTCTACAAGAGTTTGGGGTTGAAGATGACTATTAACTCCATGCTGTGTGTTGATTCAGCTGCCATTGGAACCCAAATCATTCTTAAAACCCTTCGAAGAATGGAAAATGATGGGAAGAGCTCTCTCTCTCCACTGTCTCAGCAAGCTATTGCAGTGCGCAGGTTGATCCATGCAAGGTTCTCTATGGATGTGACCCAGGACAGTCAATTTAGACCTTCACTAGGGAGGTCAAGCACCGTGGTTTGAGTCTCTATGTGTAGCAGTTTGTCGTTTATGTTGTCTTGGTAATAAGAAACTTCTTCCTTTCATGGTTTGTAAAGAGCCAAATAGTAGAACTGTATTTTCTAGCAATCAGAAGCACTGGGTATTATTTGTGCCTTTGATGATCTGTGAATCTTTGATTGTTAACATCTGGATTGATGTGGACTGGAGAAAGTATCTTCTTCTTGAGTAGTCATAAAAACGCAGAAGTTTCAAGGAACATAGTGGTATATTTCTTAAGTTGCAGAATTAACGGCGCAGTTAATTAAGACTGCGTGATATCCCTCAACACACTTGTGCCGCCCCATTCGCTCCCCATCACCATGGAAGCATTCGAGCTGAGCAGAATCTTACTATCTATTCCAGCTTCCCTCCCTCGATGAGCTTGTGCCATTTTTTATCAGAAGAGGGAAATCACTGTTCTTCCCGATCCTTTCTTTGGCCTCCCTGTCAAATGCGCCCTCTCCCAGGTGCAAATGTGAGTGCAGGTGTGAGGAAATTGATGATCACTCTTCTTTCTCCCCTTTGGTCTGGAAATTAATAATTTTTCAAAGAAGCTGAACCCATGAAAAAAAATTGAAAGAAAATAGACATCCAAGGCCAGTGCAATAATTTTTTTCTTTTTGCTGTGGAGATCATGGGGAACTTAATTTACATAGAATGATTAAAAAAGTGTAGAACTTTGCATGGGGCATGAGGAAACATCTCCAGCGACTAAGCTTAGCTTCTTCACAAATCACAAGATACATGGTTTGGGAAACATATTAAAAAGAGTCAACCAAACCCATAATGAATTAATTAAATGTGCCCCATCCAAGAAATCTAAACCGGCTCCTGATCCAGGGGCATGAGGAAACTAATTAAGAATGAACAAGGCCTCACAATTGAGTACGTATCTATCTATCTATACACATGCTTACACTCAAATTAGACAGACCTATCTATCTATCTATACACCGCATGCATTCTTTGATTGAAATCTTGTAACAGTCATAATAATTTTAAAAGAAGCTGAACCCATGAAAAAAATTGAATGAAAATAGACATCCAAGGCCAGTGCAATAGGTTTTTTTTTTCTGTGGAGATCAAGGGGAACTTAATTTACATAGAATAATTAAAATAGTGTAGATCTTCACAAGGAGGAGCATGAGGAAACATCTCCTGCAATTGTAGTTCTTATTTTTAAAAGGAGGAGATCCAATTACAACCCAGCGACTAAGCTTAGCTTCTTCACAAATCACAAGATACACGGTTTGGCAAACATATTAAAGAGAGTCAACCAAACCCAGAATGAATTAATTAAATGTGCCCCATCCAAGAAATCTAAACCGGCTCCTGATCCAGGGGGTATGAGGAAACTAATTAAGAATGAACAAGGCCTCACAACTGAGTACGTCCATGGCTTCAAAAGTTCAAACAAAAGTGTAGAATGAACATTAACTAAGGCCTCATCAGCAAATTGAGACCCAATGAATGAACGAATGGATGGATTCAAACCAATACATTAAACCCATCCATCATGCATGCATACCTAACATCCACGGGTCTTCTCCCTAATCAGCAAACCCCAGTGTTCCTCCTCCGGGTGCAACTCAGTCCCGGGTACCATGTGCACCACCCCCTCCTCCACCACCACTGGGTTATCCGTCACACATATCTTCAAACGCTTCCAGCCATTGCCGACGACCTTATTGCTCATGGGGGCTGGCTCCATCACCGCCGCCGCCTCCTTCTGCTGCAGCTGCTGTTGCTGGGAGCCAGGGGGGAGTGGTAGCCGCAGAGGGGCCGGTTGCTCCACAACCTGTAGTCGGTCACCATAGATGCATATTATCCCGCGTGATTAATTAATTAATTGGTCGGTATAGGGCAGGTTTATACGTTTACAAGGGGGTAAAAAAGAGGAAATTAAGCGAACTCGTTTAATTATATACCTCATTTAGGAGGGCCAGCTGCTGCGCAACCATCTCATCGGTGAACTCATCAGCTGGTAGCCCAGTGGCATGGCCGCCCGTCTGCAGGTCGGTGTAGTGCTCGTCCGGCCAGATGGCCCCGGCGACATCTAAAGAACCCAACAACCCATCATCACGGGCATCTAAATCTGTCGGGACCGGGGAGCCACAGAGCAGCATCAGCATCAACGTGGCAACCTCATGATCATCCCATCGTGGGTCGCAAGGAATTGGCGTCGCCCGCTGGTCGTCTGGGATGGCCGCCATCTCCCCCTCCATCGGGACCATCAAAGCAGCAGCAGCAGCAGCGTCGTGCATCACCTCCATGTTCCTGCCAAGAAAGAACCGATGTTAGCTAGGGTTTTAAGAGGGGGAGGGACGCCTCAAAGGCGCCAGGTGGGGGCTTGCAAACAGAGGAAAAAGAGGGAGGCGGAGGGCGGAGGTGGGCGGCTAGCTAGGGATCCGAGGTGGGTGGGGCTCTGGGGGCGAGGGTTTTACCGAGAGATAGCAAGATCAAGAAATCGTGAGTAAGAGACCGGAGAAGAACGTCCATCCTTACCTCAAGGGCTTGCTCGGGGTGCTTTCCTCGTCGGCGAGCAGACCCAGTCCCGGCCGGCTCTGCTCTCCTTCCGAGAACCGCCGCCGTTCACCAGGGCGAGGACGCCCCCACAACTCCCTCGCGCTTCAGTAGGTGCTCCTCCTCCTCCTCGGGCCTCCGCGGGAAGCGATCGCTTCTGGTACGAGGTAGTCAGGGGGGAGGGGGAATTGGGGAGGGGGTTTTTATAGGTAAATTTTAATTAATTTTTTACAATCATTTTGAAGGGGGTACGTGTCAACAAATAAGGGTTGTCCACAGTTCAGACCTTCGATAGGATTAGCGGAGAGGGGAAGCACAGTTAAAATTTTCTGTTTAAATACTTATGTGTCGAGTTATTTAGAAATTAACTTCTTAACGATACTTATTTATAAATATATATAATACATTTATATTAGTACATGTATTATTATTTTAATATAATTTTTAATAATAATCAATTGCAATATGTTGATAAAGATACAAACTCTTTGAAATATATATATTCACAAATTCATATTGCAAAACAAAGTTTAAAAGTCAAAATTTTTCATTTAAAACATTCTTAGGTAAGTTTTAGAGCATCACATGTTTAAAATCTTTTACACAATCTAAAAGTACTCCAACACTAACCCAAAATAGCATATATATATATATATAATCTTATATCTCTTATCTAATCGTTCCACAAATAATTTTTTTTATAAAAATATTTTATTTCAACAAAAAAATTTACACAAAGTTGGATCATAAAACTAAATTTAAGATGGTTTCCTCGTACGAGGATGTTGATTTGGAAAAGTAAAGAATATCAACGAAACATATTTCCTATCTCTATGTAAAGATAATGTTAAAAATAAATCTATTAGGCTGATTTTTTGTTGTAATATTATTTTTTACTTTTTAATAACTTTGTTAACTTGCAATATCTACGGAAATACTCTTGCGGAAGTCATCATTCCGTTAAAAATCTCTGATTTAATTTTGATTAACCTCTAACTAAATCTTAAAAGAATTACAATATCTCGATTCTCTCAAACTCTTTCGCCACTACACCTATCCATCTTTATTTTCCTCTCTTTTACATAATACACCTGTAGAGGCCTAAGAAGGAGGTTCAAAAGATCCCATATTAGAAACTACCTTATGGACATGCGTATACAAGTAAGACTCAAGTTTTCTCCTTTGAGTACCTTTTCACTAGTAAAAAGGGATAAAACCCTAGTCGCCCTCAGACGTAGCAGGGACAATTTCTCAAATGAGACACCCCAAATTTATACCTTTTATCAATATCTCGTCTTCAAGACCAATTCAAACTTACATTTTTTATTAAGATATTCTCACGTAAAATTTTATTTTGTACACGAAAGCAGAATCTTCTGCATATTTTAAACATAGATTAACGACAGATATTTTTGGCACTATATTGATATAAAAAATTTATTAAAAATAATACTAAAATGAGAAATATAATCATATAGTTATCCACATAAGATGGCTATGTTTGAAATTGTCTTATCTTAATTTAAATTTTGGATCGTATTTGAGGATCCTGAGGATCCATTAAAAAGTAACTCGGTCAGAGAAAACTCTGATGCAGTCTCCCGCCAACCTCCCAAATCTAGTTTAACACCATTTCGCATTACAAATATATGGAAATAGTATTCAAAAAACACTTGCTAATCTTGAAGTCTTAATCCAGTTTAACATCATTCGGCCTATCCATCTTTCTTTTCCTCTCTTTTACATAATACACCTGCAGAGATCAAAGAAGAGGGCTCAAAAGATCTCATATTGGAAACTAAAAAGATGGACATGTGCTTATAAGTAAGACTCAAGTCTTCTCCTTTGAGGATCATTTTACCAGCAAAAAAGGACAAAACCCTAATCGTCTTCCGGCGTAGCGAGGATAATATCTCAAATGAGACATTCCAAATTTATATGTCTTCATTATCGATGTCTGTTCCTAGCCGACAATACCCAAATTTGTATGTCTTCGACACCGATTCAAACTTACGTTTTTTATTAAGACATTCTCACGGAAAATTTTATTTTGTACATGAAAGCAAAATCTTCTGCATATCTTGAACATAGATTAACCACATATATTTTTGGCACTATATTCATATAAAAAATTATTAAAAATGATATTAAAATGAGGAATATAATCATATAATTATCCACATAAGATGGTTATTTTTGAAATTGTCTTATCTTAATTTAAATTTTGGATCGGATTTAAGGATCCATTAGAAGGTAACTCGGTTGTAGATCCTATTTAAAATCCACTTAAAACAATTATGAAAAATAAAAGAATAAGCATGCACGAGGTGCAAACAAGGAGATGTGATCGCCAGAGACGCGAGGGCCTCAAAGAATATAATCAATAATAATATGGAGGGATCGCGAAAAATACCTTTAAAAGCGGGTGATGTGAGTGTTCCTTTCTCTTCTAGATCGGCCGGCCGATGAAGAGAGTTTTTCTTATAGCTTGATTACCCTTGCAAAGATCAAATACAAATACCAATAAAAATAGGGATTAGAAACATGGTGTAGTAGCATCAAATTCTTAATGATAACATGAAAACTATGATTAGAACACACCTTATGGGTGTGAGCCCTTAAACCCCTATGCAAAAGGGTGTGGGGAAATATGATGAATGTATGCAAATCAGATGAATAGACTAAAAGAGTGCAAGAGTGCACTGTGGGGAGGTGTGATGAATGTAAATATAAATAAATAAAAAGAGAGTGCAAGAGTGCACTGTAGAGGAGATATTCTCAACGTGGTTGAGAATAAGAATTAACAGTAGATGGTGTGCATGCATGTAGGAACTATGAAAACAAAAATAAAAGAGATAAAGGGGAGATAAGAAAAATCTGATCGTTGCTTCTTGACTTCGATACTCGATGGGGATGAAAACTTCAGAAGATGAAAGCTTGAACGTAAGAAGCTTCTCCTTAGCCAAAAGTAGCAGTAGCGGTTCCTGCAAAACAGACGAAAACGGAGGAAGAAGAATGATCGAAAAGGGAGGGATCCAACCAGTTAACAGAGAAGCAGTCTCTATTAATAGGTTGAAGAGAAGATAAGAACGGGCAAGAGTCCTACGGAGGTAAGACTCCAATCCCAATCGAGGAAGGTGACTGAAGAAGGCAAGGACTCTTCTGGGGAAAGCTGCGTTCGTTTAGAACACGAAAGATGAAACACGACTTAAACAAGGGCGTCAATTCAAGAATTGACGACCTGACCAAGGGCATTACTTAAAACACGTCTTCAACAAAGACGTCAATTCAAAAAATAATTTTTTAGAAAAAAACCTTCCCTTTATTTGACATTTGTAAAAGACGCCTGAGGGATAAAACGTCAATTTTGGAATTGACGACATGCAAAGAGACGTTATTTTAATTTAACATGAATTTATTGAAAAAGACGCCTTGCACAAGGGCGTTAAAATTAGCCAAAACGAATTGACGATCTAATCAAGGTCGTTAATTCAAAATATTCAAAATAGGGTCATTTTTTATTTCTCAATATTATTTTTCTATTTTTTAGGTGGAGGTGCATCACATCGTGCTGATTCCAACGACTATTTTTGCGTATTTTTCTGACACCCGAAAGGCCACCAAATCACCTCTTAAAGGGGGTTGAAAATAATATTAAAATATTCAATTTAAAAAGTGACGCCCTCACATGTGTCGTGATTTCAATTTTTTTATTTTTTATTTTATTAAAAATCAAAATAACGTCTTTTATTAAGTCGTTAATTCATAAAAAATTCTGAAAAATCCTCAGAAAAATCCAGAAAAATGAGAAAATGAGAGGAATTGACGCCTAATGTAAGTGGCATCAATTTTTAAGAAACGCCCAAGGCTAAGTCGTTATTTAAAAGACGCCACACTTCAAGTCGTTAATTCTGAAAAATTCATAAAAATAGAGAAAAATACTCAAAAAATCCAGAAAAATCTAGAAAAATAGGAAAAAATAAGAAAAGGGAGAAAAAATGGAGAAATCTAAGAAAAGTGAGAAAAACCACTCAAACAGAGGTAATTTGATGGTCAAATTGGGGCATTACAAGGTAATATGAGATGTACTCACAGTAACGTCAATTTTGACGTGTTTACAGCTGCCCCGCCTTGGCATCTGCTTTACAAGGGAGCAGAGCAAACTGAAAAGTAGATGCCAAGGTGTGATGAGACACGCAATCAACATCACTTGATGAGAATGAAATCAAAAACTCGAGATGAAGCAATCTCAGGAAATTCAATGAAATCAACGATGTTGGATAAAAGGGGGAGTGTGCACGCAGGCACGAAGGAGAAAAGATCAACTTCCAGCGCGGTGGAAGTACCCCAGGTCACAAACCTGTAGGTTTCACCATTGGGGAGCGGTTACCAGCCAATGTAGACGTGCTGCAGCCAAGGTGGATCAAAGGAAAGGATTGAAATAAGATGATAGAAATCCAAACAAGGAGCTTTCAAGAAAATGACCCAAAACAGCGACAAAATGAACTGAGGATTCCATGCAGCAATGAATATCTCATATCTGGAAAAATTAAGATCAATTTGACTCTCCAACTCAGCTTATCAGAATGATTTTCCAAAAATTATTTCAAATTCCTATATGAATGCATGTTGGGTTTAAAGGGAAAAATTAAAACAAATAAAAATATAAGATAATCAAGGATAATATTGTTAAACTGCCAAGACTGGGTCAAGAAACCCATTTCTGCAAGCTAATACTAAGCCGAAGCCCGTTTATCCGCGCACCAACTCACAAAAGGGAACCATCGTCCCCAGTCTTGGATGGCTCAACGGCCTATCCGTGTGACTAAGACTCCTCTGGAACCATCATTATTTTTTTTTTTGATGAAGGGGAACTCAAATTCCAGATTTACCAAAGCCACAAGGTCCTTGATATAATCTAGTAGTGTATGTAGCATATAGTAGAATGCATACAGGGAGAGATGGAGCAATAAGCATGGGGGAACTGTGAGATGAGGTGCAAGCACCGTGGGGCTTAGATGATGATGCCCAGTCGGTGGGACCAAGAGCTTCTTATCCTGCGCTCAAAATTTCATCAGCCAAGATATAATGAAGATAACAAGCAATGAATAAGGCATTTAAGCATAGCAAGCATAGCATGAATAAGCAATCAAATTTTGTATAAATATCATTCAAACATGTATAGCATGAATAGCATTATTGTTTGTTGTTCTATCATGAGGATGACAATCTTAGCATGTGAGATTAAGATTGGATGATCAGGATCAAATAATGCCCAGTGGCAGAGTGATCAAGTGAAATCAGCGGGAGTTGATTAAAAGATTTGAGATGAATGATCAATTAACACCCAGCTAAAGATTGGCAAGAGTGCCTTGTAGGAGAATGATATGCAGATTGATGTCCCGAACATAACAGGAGATGGGCGTGAATAATCAAAAAAATGTCCAGGGAGATGATAATCAAAACGCCGAGGGTGGCATGTTATGAGAATATCGGGAAGAATAAATAGATTGATAGCAATAAGTGGAGAGAGGACTCATCCCGTGCTCTTGGTCCTTGCAAAGTTGTTCCTGCAAAAGCACCATCAGAAAAATACAATACAAATTTTTTTTTTGGATTTTGAAATATGCATATTTTTATGAGTTTTGAAAAAGATATTCAAATTTTTATGAATTTTGGATAATATTTGAATTTTTTTTATGATTTTAAAAAATATTCATTTTTTTGGATTTTGATCAGGAAATATTCAATTTTTTTGGATTTTGACTTAGGAAATATTCAATTTTTTTGGATTTTGGCTTAGAAAATAAAAATTTTTGTTAGATTTTGACTTAGGAAATATTCAAGTTTTTTTTATTTTTTATTTTTGGTTTAGACATTGTTAATGCAACATCAAAGGGTGTTTAAACCACTAGCTAGGGGTCCTTGTTCCTTCCCTTTTGCTAAAATTTCCCAAAGCCGGGCGTGCATTGAAAGTGGCATCCTAAAACCGACCGCCTTTGATCAACGGTGCCCCTACCAAGGCCATACCTGAGAAACATTCGGTCTTAGAGGGAGAAGAGAAGAATAATTGAGGATAAGCTTTATACAGGATGGGAGATGTCGGGACTTGACTTCCTTCCAAGGTGTTTCCCCTCAAAGAGGTAGTCTGTTGCGCTGGGGCTTTATGCCTTTGATTTTAGACCCTTGACATGCATACGACCAGGATTTTCCCTGCGGGGACTTTGCCACTCTTGACATGCCATAATTCACAATTTTACTTTTATCAAAATTTTGACTTGATTTTCATAATAGCCCTTTTGTCGAGATGTATATCATGAAAACTCATATGAAAACTCATATTGATTTTTGGGTCAAGACTGCCCCTATTTGAGACTTCTCTCGTATTGGGGATTACCCTGGGTGGGTCATCTCATCCGTCAACCTCTTGCCCCTGCATTCGGCCGAGTAAAGAAGAGAAAAGACTTTCAGATATACTCATGGCATGGCCAAAGTAGCAACGGTGTTTAACCAAAGGAGCCAGCTAAGGACGCCGTGAAGTGTGTGGAATGCCCATCTAAGGGTTACTCTTAACAAGCGGGGAGAGAATGTTGAATTCCCAGCGTGGGGTTCTTTTATCCAAAGTGCTGCAAAAGCAAGCCTAAAGACTCTTTTTGGAATATTTTAATTAAACAAAAGCCTAAGATAAAGGTCTAAAACACCACTTTTAATCTTGTTAAGAAGCACTTTATTTTGAAAACCATGCGTGAAGCAATAAGGTAATGATATCATAAAATGCGTACTTACGCCAACGTATTACCTTGCAACCTTTGTAGAAGCAGCTGCCGCGAGAGGCGGGGCTGATCATCGTGGGATAGTCCTCTTTGGCGAATAAAAGGATTGGAAGCAAAGGGTTTGAAAGTGGCTTAACAAGAAGGAGTGGTGCCAAGACCAGACTCAGACGAATAAGGAGAAAAGGAAGAGAGGCAAGGGCTAGAACTCCCTCATTAAGGCGCGGAGACCCTGATCACATGAAAGGTCTACAGAAGGAGCGGAGAATTAGAAGGAGGAGTGAGGACTAAAGCCTCGAAAGTAGTGAGAAAAAGGGCAGATGCCCAAGGCAGTGGATGTGGAAGAAGTTGGGTCGGACCCATGATTAGGAGGAATCAGAAGAAGAAATTGATAGATGGAAAGAGGCGGATCCGGAGGGTCCGGAGGTTGTGGAGTAGAATCCTGATAGGAGGAATCAGAATCTGGAGAAGAAGAATTTCGAGGGACGCGATGCCCTGGGAAGAAATATACAAAAATATGGTGAAAAGGAAGAAGAGGACAAATGATGCGATATCATGAAGGAGCAGAAAGATGAATCGGAAGAAAGATGGAGGGTCCGGTGGTTCCGGTGGGAGAAGATAGAAAGGGTCGGGATCCCCTGAAAGAAGATAGAAAGAATAAGATGTAGAATCCGGAGGTTTCGTAGGAAGAAGATGAAAAGGGGCGCGATGCCCGAGGGATAAAGAGAGGAGTGAAAGATCCGGAGGTTCCAGAGGAATAAGATGGAAAGGGACGCGATGCCCAAGGGAAAGGTATGAAAGATCCGGAGGTTCCGGAAGAAGAAGACGAAAAGGGGCGCGATGCCCTGGGAGAAAGTCTGAAGATTCTGGAAGAATAAGGTGGAAAGGGGCGCGATGCCCTAGGAGAACAAGGGAGAAATCCGGAGGGTCCGGATGCAAGAGCTGAAAAGGGACGCGATGCCCTGAGAAGAGATTGGGGAGGGGGCAACGCCCGAGCAATGTAAGGGGACCCACAGATCCCGAGGATGAAGATGAATAAGATGGAAAATGCGGAATATCCGGAGGTGCCGGAAGGCGGGGAAGATACGGGTCTGGAAACCCGGGAAGCAGGAGGTGCAAATGTGTGCAATGGGATGGATGCGATGAATGCAGTGAATGCATGAATGCAATGAGATGCAAAGAACGTGAAGAATGTGAAGGGTGAGAGGATGAGATCCTCCTCTTTACCCCTGGAGTGGCCCATGAAGAAATCGTGATAGACAATAATGTGAATGGAGTTGAATAGAAGGTGGATAGAACCGTGGAAGGCCCCTTAGCACCAAGATAACTGCCCCTCCACAGTAGTGAAAGTGTATAAGAAATAGCCCATGCCGAAGCTTCAATGGTGAATGACAACTCTCTTGGAGAGTGAAAAGCAATAGTGCGAGGGAGTTGGAGAGTTGGGACAGGAAGCATCGTGTTGCCCATTGATTGTGGCGTATATGGAATGTTGAACAAAATGGGTATTCGCCCCTTGTAAGAAAGAACGGGTTCAAGATTTGAAAGTTTGAACAAGGAGTGCCCTGTCCTACCCTTGGATGGCATCAACGCTTGGCATTCTTCTCTGAGCAATGGCGGTGACTTGGCCTCTTCGACCATGCTTGGTATAATAACCCGGATTGGCATCCGGTAAATAAATTCTTGCATCTTGAACAGCACGGCAGTGGCCAAATTCTTCTTACCCGGCTTTTGCTCATCTTCGGCACAAGTACTTATAGCAGCGCTCCCCTTTCGAGTAGTAAAGGGAGGTGAGGCGGAGGCGGAAGGCTTCGTGGATGGTGAAGGTATAATGGGAGGTGTTGGCAAATGGGTGAGTGGAGGTGGAGGTTTAAACACGTCGAGTTTCTCCCTTTGCTCGGAAGCAGTCGGGGTTGGCTCGAGTGTAAAAAAGGGGAGATCCTGCTCAGGATTAGCCATAGGTAAGGGTGAAAGGTTAAGTGGTGTCAGAGGCGTAATGGAAGGTTGAGGTGGTGGTAACGGGAGGTTAACTGATGAAGTGGAGGCTAATGGTATAGCAGGTGGAGATGTAATTGGTGGAGGTGTGATTGATGGAGGTGTAATTGATGGAGGTGTGATTGGTGGAGGTGTAATTGGTGGAGGTTTGGTGCGGAGAAAACGCCGAACGGGGCGAGCGGTGTTAGGAGGAGGAGACTCAAGATGTGCCGGCGCGGGTGATTGAAGTACCGACCCATCATCGTAACACCAAGAGGTCTCGAAAATAGGGGTTGGATTAGATACGGTGGCTTCATCCTGAGCAGGGGGTTCATCAAATGATAGTGGGGGAAATGGGAAGCGAAGGAGACTCGGAAGGGGTGTTTGCGCAACTTCATCATCGTATACTGCTTCAAATTCTTCAATCGCCGGCTCGTGCTTGCTTGAACTGCCAATACCATAGTCATCCATCCTATATTTCCAATCTTTCTCCATTTTTGTAATATCATTCAAAGCGGCATGAAGGGGATTGACTGGAGTAGGAGGAGCGGGCCGTGGGCTCGTAACCCTCTTCAATTGTTCTTCCATTAAAGTGACATTGTCGATAAGAGCTTGCTGGAGGGGTGTGACTTGAGCAACAGGGGGTTGGCAGGGCCTTGAAGGAGGGGCCGCATAAGAAGGCCGTGGAAGGGGATTAATGGGCCGACCCATAGAAGAACTCGGATGGGCCGGATTGCAAGAAATAAATGGGCCTTGGTGCCGTGGTGGAGGAGGAATAGAAGGAGGCGAGTGTCGGACCACCCGAGTAGGAATATAGATAGAAGAGGGAAGTGGGTGATGGGCCACCTGCATAGGATTGGAAGGAGGATGAGATGAATGAGATGCACCCTCAACAGCGGCCTTAAGGGCTTGAATTTGTTGAGGGGTGAGATGATCTAATACATGAATGATTTGGGAAACATTCTCATCATTGGGACGAGACGGTCCCGCAGGAGTAGTGGCTCGCGATTGGATTGAAAGACCATGGGATTGGATATTGCCCATGGGTCGGGTAACACCGTAAGAATGAGGACGTGGTCCTTTGAAAGAATTATGGTGAGAATGATGAACATGTTGAAATTGAGGGGAATAAGATGTGCTAGGTTGATCACCCTCATGAACATTAATTGAGTTGAACATGTTGACTTTCTTATCAAGGTAATCCAAATAATTCAATGTGCAATCAAAACAATTCACAGAAATAGCAAACAAGTTGGGATGGTTACCTTTGACTTCTTATGTTTGAACCTTGGTGAATTAAGGATTTTTAACAAAATTATGATTCACACAAGGGAGGAACCTAGTTTCAAATGTGATTTCAACTCCGGTGCTAACTAGGAACACTCTGTCACCGTGTATGGCCAACTAAACCCGGGACTTCAAAGGGTACAACCTGCCCGGCGTCCGTGAGGGAATCCACGGGTGCGGGGACTTACGGAGGCTTGGTTTAGGAATTTTCAATCCAAAGAGACGGAGTGCTCAATGGAGGGTCCTTCCTTCACCAAGAGGGTGTGTGGAATCCTAGTGTAGAGAGAGGAGGTCTCCCAAACCAATGCAAATGAATGAATGCAGGGTAAACGAACCAACAACAGCAATATGATCAATCAATGAATATAAGCATGAATCAGCATGAAAAATCACAAACGGGAGGGTTCTGTAAACCCACAGGAAAGAGACGCCCTGGCAGGGGTCGCTACCAAGAAACAGACGACAGCGTGGCTGTCGTGAATCGCTGTGAGGGCCCAGAAGCAGTGAAAAGCGCGCCTTGGAGTGAGGCGCTATATATAAAAGGACGCCCCTGGGTGAGGGCGTCAAATGTAAACACGCGCCTTGATGTGAGGCGCTAAACAACAAAAAGACGCCCTTGGGAAGGGCGTGAATTCACAGAAAGCAGGATATGTGATGGAAGACACCCTGGCAGAAGGCGTTACACATAAAGAAGACGCCCTGGATCAGGGCATTAAAATAAACGCGCCTCTGTCTAAGGCGTTAATTTCCTCTATCTCCAGAAAAACTCCACGGCCAGAAATATCAAACACTCACAGTCAGAGGCAATCAACAAATATATGAATTAAGATATTAGCATGCTCATCAAAAATTTGGATAAGTGGAAATTCTAAAAAAAAACCTTTCAAACCGACAGATCACATGGGGAGAGTGCAATGCACAATGGAGGGTGCCCGTGGGGCACAAAAAGGAGACGCACCGTGGGTGCAAAAGGGGAGATGGCACACGTGGGTGCCCAAGGGGAAAGGGTAATCAAAAGAAAAACGAAAGGGGTCCCACCGTGATCGCCAATTTGTAGATCCTAATTAGAAATCCACTTAGAACAAAGAAGAAAAAGCATGAGAAGAAAAAGCATGCACGAGGTGCAAACAAGGAGATGTGATCGCCAGAGACGCGAGGGCCTCAAAGAATATAATCAATAATAATATGGAGGGATCGCGAAAAATACCTTTAAAAGCGGGTGATGTGAGTGTTCCTTTCTCTTCTAGATCGGCCGGCCGATGAAGATAGTTTTTCTTATAGCTTGATTACCCTTGCAAAGATCAAAGACAAATACCAATAAAAATAGGGATTAGAACCAAGGTGCAGTATCAAACCCACAATATAAATATAAACATGAAAACTATGGATTAGAACACACCTTATGGGTGTGAGCCCTTAAACCCCTATGCAAAAGGGTGTGGGGAAATATGATGAATGTATGCAAATCAGATGAATAGACTAAAAGAGTGCAAGAGTGCACTGTGGGGAGGTGTGATGAATGTAAATATAAATAAAAAAAAAGAGAGTGCAAGAGTGCACTGTAGGGGAGATATTCTCAACGTGGTTGAGAATAAGAATTAACAGTAGATGGTGTGCATGCATGTAGGAACTATGAAAACAAAAATAAAAGAGATAAAGGGGAGATAAGAAAAATCTGATCGTTGCTTCTTGGCTTCGATACTCGATGGGGATGAAAACTTCAAAAGATGAAAGCTTGAACGTAAGAAGCTTCTCCTTAGCCAAAAGTAGCAGTAGCGGTTCCTGCAAAACAGACGAAAACGGAGGAAGAAGAATGATCGAAAAGGGAGGGATCCAACAAGTTAACAGAGAAGCAGTCTCTATTAATAGGTTGAAGAGAAGATAAGAACGGGCAAGAGTCCTACGGAGGTAAGACTCCAATCCCAATCGAGGAAGGTGACTGAAGAAGGCAAGGACTCTTCTGGGGAAAGCTGCGTTCGTTTAGAACACGAAAGATGAAACACGACTTAAACAAGGGCGTCAATTCAAGAATTGACGACCTTACCAAGGGCATTATTTAAAACACGCCTTCAACAAAGGCGTCAATTCAAAAAATAATTTTTTAGAAAAAAACCTTCCCTTTTATTTGACATTTGTAAAAGACGCCTGAGGGATAAAACGTCAATTTTGGAATTGACGACATGCAAAGAGACGTTATTTTAATTTAACATGAATTTATTGAAAAAGACGCCTTGCACACGGGCGTTAAAATTAGCCAAAACGAATTGACGACCTAATCAAGATCGTTAATTCAAAATATTCAAAATAGGGCCATTTTTCATTTCTTAATATTAATTTTCTATTTTTTAGGTGGAGGTGTATCACATCGTGCTGATTCCAACGACTATTTTTGCGTATTTTTCTGACACCCGGAAGACCACCAAGTCACCTCTTAAAGGGGGTTGAAAATAATATTAAAATATTCAATTTGAAAAGTGACGCCCTCACATGTGTAGTGATTTCAATTTTTTTATTTTTTATTTTATTAAAAATTAAAATAACGTCTTTTGTTAAGTCCTTAATTCATAAAAAATTCTGAAAAATCCTCAGAAAAATCCAGAAAAATGGGAAAATGAGAGGAATTGACGCCTAATATAAGTGGCGTCAATTTTTAAGAAACGCCCAAGGCTAAGTCGTTATTTAAAAGACGCCCCACTTCAAGTCGTTAATTCTAAAAAATTTATAAAAATAGAGAAAAATACCCAGAAAATCCAAAAAAATCCAAAAAAATAGGAAAA
The DNA here is from genome assembly GCA_022559845.1 of Amorphophallus konjac. Lineage (NCBI taxonomy): Eukaryota > Viridiplantae > Streptophyta > Magnoliopsida > Alismatales > Araceae > Amorphophallus > Amorphophallus konjac. Next base: position 225,466 of record JAHNEJ010001305.1, read on the forward strand.
AATAAGAAAAGGGGGAAAATGGAGAAATCCAAGAAAAGTGGGAAAAACCACTCAAACAGAGGTACTTTGAGGGTCAAATTGGGACATTACAAGGTAATATGAGATGTAATCACAGTAACGTCAATTTTGGCGTGTCTACATCGGTCAGAGAGAACTCTGACGTAGTCTCCCGCCAGCCTTCCAAAGCCAGTTTAATTAACACCATTTGGCATTACAAGTATATGGAAAGTAGCATTCAAAAAACACTCACTAATCTTGAAATCTTAATCCCAAAAATTAGCCCCACCTTCATATCCACATCTGACATCTCCGAATTAGTCATACTCAAATGTGCCTGAATTCCTCACTATACATACATATATATATATATATTGTAGATGAACAAGACTGATCTGGAACATTTTTGCGATACCAGAACCTATATTAAGCAGGAAATCTGTAAGGGCAATAGTCTAGGCCATACGTTATATAGAAATATCGATACTAAACTGCCATCATGGGCAGGGTCAAAATAGAGGGGCTACTAGGGTTCGGCGGGCCGGAGGAAGGAGGCGACCCTGCGCATTGCGCCACTGTCCAACCTTCCAGATATCTTGGTGCGGTGGACCAAGCCTTTTATGCTTAATCGACTTTGGCGCAATGCGCCTCCCAAGCCGAATTATGGAATTTAGATGCGATTTAAATTCTGCCTGATTTCAGCCCCAGATAGCACGTTTTGCGATGGAAAATTTTAAAATTTTCTTATTTTAATAATGTCTCATTTTGCATATAATGTTTAAATTAAGAAATTTATTTTAAATAGAAATTTTCTATTGCTACAATTGTTAAACGTAGAAAATTATGTGAAAAATTACACGTTTAAATTCCACATTGGATGTTAGATTTGATGCGGTTAAATCTATCTTTCAAAATAATCAAAATCCTACTTTTGATTTGAAACTCATGCTTTAAGGTCAAAATGACTTTATTTTGAAGTACAATATTCTTTGAGTATGTCATGGTGCGATAATTAGGTGAATATAGACAACGCTTAAATATGATTGCTATATTTATGTGATGAATGGAGGATGGTTATTTAGGTTGATGGATGATATATAAATTTATTTATGGGGCCTACATGCCTCCCTCTTCTCTATAAATTTAGTGCTATAAATTTTATCTCCCTCTCGATTATGTAGTCATTATAAGACATCTTATGTCAATATATATATGTCAATATATATGTAAAAAATTAATTCTTATGGTAAAAATTGTACATCTTTAGTTGAGAATTATGTTTCATTTAAAATTAAGATTATTATCAAAAATTAAAATAAAAAAGAGTTTTGAGATATTTAATTCACACCTCAAAGAGATAGTGATTCAATTTTTTTGTCATTTAGATTTATTTATTAAAACAAACTCATGTTTACTGACTCATGAATTGATTTCATAGACAAAATTTTAAAACTCAAATTTTTAATCTCTCAAATTAATTACACTACTAGAAAAATCAGGATTAATGATAGATGAGTTCCGTCACTAAATACTCAGCGATGGATTAGCCATCAATTATAAGTGACAGATATAATTTGTGATGGATCGGAGATGGAATATAGCGACAGATTAATCTCTCGTAAATTTACGATGGATTAGAGACGGATTTTATATCTATCGCTTATAATAACTGGTCGCTCATCTATGGCTAATCCATCTTTAATTTGTCGCTGATGTCTTCATTAACGACAGATTTAGATCACAGATTAGTGATGGAACTCGAGTAACATCACTAATCCCAATTGTTAAACCCAACTATAATTTAGTGAATTACATTCACATTTTGAAATACGATTCGCAAACTAATTCAATCACATCTAACTAACCCTACCCCCGTTTAGGAGTTAGGAGACGGCAAGAGAAGAAGATTTTACTTTTTTTTTTTACTTCGATAGAAGGACAAAATTGGTCAAGTATTTACAAGTACTATTTACCATGGAGAACTCGAATATTGGTACGATCGACCAACACCACCATCCTTTTTTCTTTTATAGTCTACTTGGAGATGTTTGCACTGCCACTATCTTTCCCTCTTCTGCGTGCAGATGATTATTTTTATACCAGAGATAATTAATAGAATGAAATAATAAACCCAAAACCGTCAAATGCGAAAGTAAAGATAATAGAATGAATTGCTATCGGGTAATAATGGCCGGCAACAATAAAAGCGAGTTCTACTGCTCTTCAATGAAGAGATCTATATGTATGTATGTGTAATGTGTATCGAGTTTTAAGTGCACATGTTATGCTAGAATAGTTCCGTATCATAAACGAGTTAAAATATAATGTGTTTATAATAATAAAATCTCCTCTACTCAATAATTTAAAATTTTGAGTTGGATGACCCAACGTAATAAGCTCGAATAATCTCGTATTAAAAATAAATTTAAATAATAATGTATTTATTATAATGGAGTCCTCTCCACTCAACATCTTATTATTTTAAGATGGATGGTCGAATCTAATAAACTCTAACACATTCACCCAACAAGAAATTATCGATAATGAAATCGACCGTGGCGACAATTCACAAAGATAGTTATAATTTTTCTCTCAACTATAGGATTTACCTCATTCCATGACATATTATTCTTTCATTCTCTATTATGCACGGGGTAACATTCACCTAATCGACCCTAGGATCGTGCCAGACCCATCGATGCTCGCGCTACAAGGAGATCGACTTCGAATCCCACACTCTAATCGACCCTCTCCTGCTCGACTCTCAGCTCCCTGCAGAGTGCTCGGCAACTGAGAGTAGGAGGAGAGGTGAGGAAGGTAAAATTGGCCCGGCCCATGACCGGCCCAACAACAACGGGCCCAGACCGGCCCCGCATCCACAACAGGCCCAAGGGGCGCTCTGCAGTCGCAGCCCATCTAAGCGCGGCCCATTAGGATTCAACATCGGATTCGACATCACAGGAAAGCTACGGCCCAGGCGCGATGGTCGCCGAAAATCCCTCCGACGACCAGCCGTTACCCCCCATGACGTCGGCCTCGACCCCACAACGGGCAAGCACGCCCCACGGGCGTCGTGAGACTCGCCTCAGGACCAGCCGACGCCGGCGTAATCGCCCTCCAATGGGAAACTCCCTCCAAAATCGCTGGAGACGTTACTCCACTACGCACGCCCTTCCCCACTGAGGGATAGGGCTCCTTCTCCAGGAGAGTCTCCTATAAAAAGGACATCGACAGAGGAGAGAAGCACGGTGGTTCATTCTACCAAATCGCTACACAAGATCACAGAGCTACTAGCCTACTTGCAGAAAGAGAGAGGTCACGATCAGGGAGAAACACCCTCCTACACGACCTTACTGCACAGCGAGCACTCTCCGAGTGGGCGCTAGGAGCGACGAGCACTCGTTTGGAGGATCTCCAGGGCTCCCCGATCTCCTTCCTCGATCTCTATCTCAAGCTCTCTCTAGCTCTTCTCTACTCTCTCTTAGTCCGATACTGACTTAAGCATCGAAGGGTTGTCCCCTGGGGTAACACCCGGGACTCCTTCTGACGCTCTTTTGGCTTCTGGTGTGTGCAGGCTTCCACGGGTGCCAGACGACTTCCCCACTCAACAAGTGGAGAAGGTGGTACGTGGTATAGAAACCAGATTTCAGTCTCTACACTATTTATCATGGAGAACTCAAATATTGGTACGATCGATCAACACCACCGTCGTTTTTTTAGAGTAATACTTAGTGCGACACCTCGAGTAATTACACCCCGAGGTGTTGCACATGAAACACTTTGTATTTTTTTTTGAATTTTTTTTGAGTGGCCCCCACATCTAATCAGGTTGGTGTGTAGGTCACGTCATCGGATGACGTGGGGGCCAATTAAACGAAAAACTTCCACCCTGTGAATAGTAAAATTGAGTCAATTTCACTATTCACGTAAGGACACATTTATATTTAATCAGCCCTCATGTCACGTCATCCGATGACTTGATTGGCACACCAACTTAATTAGACGTAGGGACCACTCAAAAAAATGTGTTTCATGTGCAACGTCTCAAGATGTAATTATTCGGGGTGTTGCACTAAGTATTATTCTCCTTTTTTTTATAGTCACTCTGTTTCCCTCTTCTGCATGCAGATGATTATTTTAGACTAGAGATTCATTCAGCTATGAACTTGCAGAGAGAGAGAGCAAGAGGGAGAAAGGGGGGAGACTAATCCTCTCCCTTAAGCTTAATGCTTGGTTAGCTTAAGGGAAGGAAAGAAGAAGCTCGAATGAGCTTCACGTAGGTGTTAGAATATTTCCCTATCGAAAATGAGTTGAATTATAATGTGTTTATAATAATAAAATCTCCTCTATTTGATAATTTAAAATTTTGAGTTGGGTGACCCGACTTAATAAATTCTAATATAGTATCGAATCGATTTTCACGTGAGAGAGAAAGTATTAGAATAATTTCATATTGAAAATAAATTTAAATAATGACGTGTTTATAATAGTAGAGTTCTCTCCACTCGACATCTTACGATTTTAAGTTTGATTGTTCAATCCAATAAACTTTAACATATTCACGTAAAATAAATTTGTAAAAATATGGACGATCAAGAAATTATCTTATAATGAAATCGACCGTGACGACAATTCACAAAGATAGTTATAATTTTTCTCTCAACTACGAGTTTACCTCGTTCCATGGCATATTATTCTTTCATTCTCTATTATGGAGTAACATTCACATTTAATTTAATAGCTCCATGCCCTCGGTAAAAAGGGCCGTCGGGATGGGCCCCGCGGCCATTGACAGATCTATCTTGACCTAATAGTTATGGATTCGGATATTCCTTATTTATCCGATAACAATCTTGCTATCATATGCTACGTGAAATTTATTTATTTTACGATCAAATTTCCATGAATTTGGACCTAAAATCAAGTTCGTGTATCATTTTTTGTAGTTTAAGATTAAAAAAATGGTTTTAGGCCGGCTAGATGTTTAATAAGTAAACCAGACCCACGTACCTGTTCACCCAATAACTCTATTGGGTCCGCTGCGGACCATCTAGTTATAGTGAAAGAAGAGTTTAGCTTGATGCACACTCTAAGTGTGATGCACATCTTGGGTGTGTAGTATATTTAAATTTTTATTTTTTAGAAAAATTAAAATGATATCTAAGATAGTTTAATTTGAGATGCAAGTCGCATCGTCACCTGATTATCTAAAAAAATAAAAGTGAAACAGATCGATTTTTAAAAAGATGGACTTAAACACTATTTATTTGATCTGTTTTATTTTATTTTATTTTTTTAGATAATTCAACGGCGACATGATTTGTATCTCAAATTAAAATATCTCTTGAGTCACTTCAAAAAATTTTAAAAAAATAAAAAAATAATTAAAGACACTGACACTCACGACCAACACCCTTTGTTTGTTCTAAGTTAACGCACAATTGGGTATCGTAACCCGACTTCCGATTCATCCCGCATCGTCAATTCTACTTATCAGAAATGATCCATTTGAAACTCTCGATGTCCATCACAACCTGGATGTGCAACGAGAGACTTACTCGTGAGAGAGAGAGAGAATTAAAGTGATATCAATTTAAATTACCCCCCCCCCCCAAATTCAGGACGTCTTACCCATCCGTCAATCTTATCAACCTGACAACAATTAACGGTGTACATGTTTAAATGAACCCTTCGTAATTGCGAGTATAAAATGGAAATCATAGTAGTTCACATGCTATATATGCAATCAAAAAGGGTACGTACTATATATTCCATGAAGAATAAGAGAAAGAAAACGCAAAAATAAGTTATGAGAATTTAGTAATAGAAGGCTGCCCAGAAATCTATCTGGCAGCTTCATCTTTGGGAAGATCCTCATAATTAATGCTAAAAGAAAGAATGTGAAAGCACAGTGTAACAAGAATGGTTGGCATGCCTTGCTGGTAATGCACAAAACTCATCCCACCAAGGATAGAAAGGGAATCGCCAAGGACACTGTCTCTTGGTAAGGAGGTCTTAAATTTAAAGCCCGAGATATTTATATATCACATATTTAATCATCGAGAGATGTGAGTCTGAGATTTATTAGTTTTGAGAAAAAGAAAGATACACATGAGTTACGTGTGTCGTTGGATTTGAACTCAAATCTCTCACATTTGGTGTAGATCAGATTGATAATCGAAGAGTATTGCAATTTGATAGTTTGATCATGATATTTAAGATCATCATGTCCGTACTGTAGTGTTTATAGTGGCTCTAGCTGATTTCCAATTGTGAGATTCTTCTTGCGGAAAATGTTGTCCAGAGAGAAATTTTATCATGTGAAGCAGAGCTCTTCTGTTAGCAGAAAATTATTCATGTTAGGGACGGACCCAAAAGTATCACGGTCGAAAAGATAAAATTTTGGAAGGTGGTAAATAATTTTCACAGTAATCATGGTCAGGGTTTGTCAAGTCAGAGATCCGTATCAAATCGGACTCCCCTTAACTCGGTATGGGTCAACCCGACTCGAACCGGCTCATCCAGTCACATATTTAGAATAAGCTAAATAATAGAGTTTGATTCATTTATCTATTAAAATGCAAGATTTATGATTATTCTCATACTATTATAATATTTTTAATTATTTTTAGATATTATAGTATTATTCATATATTTCATACGGACTCGGTGCAATTCACTCGACTTACTACTTGAAATCCGCTACATACAATTCGAGTCACTCGAGTCGGGATGAGTCAAAAGAAATTGACAAACCATGGTCACTTACTACTTGGAATCCGCTACATACAATTCGAGCCACTCTGAGTCGGGACGAGTCAAACGGAATTGACAAACCATGGTCACGATTCTATAGTCAACTATTTAGAAATTTTATTTTAAGGGGTTGATTGGATTGCTGTAAAATAGTGAAAACTCTTTAACTTTGAAATTCTATTGACAAACCATAATGGTTATACTCTTATGTTTTAGTCTCTCCTTACAAAATATGTAGTTCTTGCTTAAACAGGCGGATGGAGTGTACTCGAGCAGTTCACCAATTAAAGATTGCTATCATTGACCATGAGAAAATTAAAAGAGCACCTTGGTGCTGACAAAAAAGGATCGAGGTCTTCTTGATGCAGGTTTGTGTTTACAGCATCCTGCATAATCCTCTCATGTTGTTTCACTATTCTTCATCTGTTTCCACTCATCAGTTGCATATTCAAACCAACTTGCCATGCAGGTGCCTGGAGTTCATGGGATGACAGGAAGGCCAACCCTCTACAAGAGTCTGGGGTTGATGACTATTAACTCCATGCTGTGTGTTGATTCAGCTGCCATTGGAACCCAAATCATTCTTAAAACCCTTCGATGAATGGAAAATGATGGGAAGAGCTCTCTCTCTCCACTGTCTCACCAAGCTATTGCAGTGCGCAGGTTGATCATTGCAATGATGGAAAGAAGCTGAACCCATGAAAAAAAATTGAAAGAAAATAGACATCCAAGGCCAGTGCAATAAGTTTTTTTTTTTTGCTGTGGAGATCATGGGGAACTTGATTTACATAGAATGATTAAAAAAGTGTAGAACTTTGCATGGGGCATGAGGAAACATCTCCTGCAATTGTAGTTCTTATTTTTAAAAGGAGGAGATCCAATTACAAGCCAGCGACTAAGCTTAGCTTCTTCACAAATCACAAGATACATGGTTTGGGAAACATATTAAAAAGAGTCAACCAAACCCAGAATGAATTAATTAAATGTGCCCCATCCAAGAAATCTAATCCGGCTCCTGATCCAGGGGGCATGAGGAAACTAATTAAGAATGAACAAGGCCTCACAATCAAGTACGTACATGGCTTCAAAAGTTCAAACAACAGTGTAGGGTGAACATTAACTAGGCCTCATCAGCAAACTAAGACCCAATGAATGAACGAATGGATGGATTCAAACCAACATATTAAACCCATCCATCATGCATGCATACCTAACATCCACGGGTCTTCTCCCTAATCAGCAACCCCCAGTGTTCCTCCTCCGGGTGCAACTCAGTCCCGGGTACCATTTGCACCACCCCCTCCTCCACCACCACTGGGTTATCCGTCACACATATCTTCAAACGCTTCCAGCCATTGCCGAGGACCTTATTGCTCATGGGGGCTGGCTCCATCACCGCCGCCGCCTCCTTCTGCTGCAGCTGCTGTTGCTGGGAGCCAGGGGGGAGTGGTAGCCGCAGAGGGGCCGGCTGCTCCACAACCTGTAGTCGGTCACCATAGATGCATATTATCCCGCGTGATTAATTAATTAATTGGTCGGTATAGGGCAGGTTTATACGTTTACAAGGGGGTAAAAAAGAGGAAATTAAGCGACCTCGTTTAATTATATACCTCGTTTAGGAGGGCCAGCTGCTGCGCAACCATCTCATCGGTGAACTCATCAGCTGGTAGCCCAGTGGCATGGCCGCCCGTCTGCAGGTCGGTGTAGTGCTCGTCCGGCCAGATGGCCCCGGCGACATCTAAAGAACCCAACAACCCATCATCACGGGCATCTAAATCTGTCGGGACCGGGGAGCCACAGAGCAGCATCAGCATCAACGTGGCAACCTCATGATCATCCCATCGTGGGTCGCAAGGAATTGGCGTCGCCCGCTGGTCGTCTGGGATGGCCGCCATCTCCCCCTCCATCGGGACCATCAAAGCAGCAGCAGCAGCGTCGTGCATCACCTCCATGTTCCTGCCAAGAAAGAACCGATGTTAGCTAGGGTTTTAAGAGGGGGAGGGACGCCTCAAAGGCGCCAGGTGGGGACTTGCAAACAGAGCAAAAAGAGGGAGGCGGAGGTGGGCGGCTAGCTAGGGATCCGAGGTGGGTGGGGGTTTGCGGGCGAGGGTTTTACCGAGAGATAGCAAGATCAAGAAATCGTGAGTAAGACCGGAGAAGAACGTCCATCGATCATTACCTCAAGGGCTTGCTCGCGGTGCTTTCCTCGTCGGCGAGTAGACCCAGTCCCGGCTGGCTCTGCTCTCCTTCCGAGCACCGCCGCCGTTCACCAGGGCGAGGACGCCCCACAACTCCCTCGCGCTTCAGTAGGTACTCCTACTCGGGTCTCCGCGGGAAGCGATCGCGTCTGGGACGAGGGAGTGAAGGGAGAGGGGGGAGGGGGGTTTTTATAGGTAAATTTTTAATTAATTTTTTTACAATTATTTTTAAAGGATTACATGTCAACAAATAAAGTTTATGTTTAAATATATATCTGTCGAGTTATTTAGAAACTAACTTCTTAACAATACTTATTTATAAATATATATATATAATACATATATTATTCTTTAAAAATAAATTTCTTTAATAATAATCGATTGTAATATCTTGAAAAATATATAAATTTTTTTAAAAATATATATATTTACATTTTATAACTAAGTTTAAAAGTCAAAAATTCTCATTTAAAACACATGAGCAAGTGATGCCAACTTTTCGCCAACCAGGAAATGTAAACTTTGGAAGCTAAGTTTTAGCCAGAAAATTAATTCTCTTAGACTGATTTTTTGTTGTAATATTATTTTTACTTTTTTACTAGCTTTGTTAACTTGCAATACCTACGGAAATACTCTTGCAGAAGGTCATGATCATTCCATTAAAAATCTCTCATTTAATTTTGATTAACCTTTAACTAAATCGTAAAGGCCCACTTTGATAATTGGTTAGGATAATTCATATGAGATGGGTTAGGATGAGTTATTCTTTGGATTTTTTCTTTTTCAGTTTGATAACTTGTTCTTACCCTCTAGAATAACTCATTTCTAAGAAATGATAGACTGAGTTATTCTTAGAATAAGGATTTTTATCTTAACCGATTCATGGTAACTTAATTCTGCTATCAAACTCGAACAAGAGTGAAAAGATAGAATAACTCATTCTACTCGAGACTTATTCCGTTAATAAAGTGACCTAAAAGAATTATAATATATCGATCCTCTCAAACTCTTTCGCCACTGCACCTATCCATCTTTCTTTTCCTCTCTGTTGCATAATAATACGCCAATTCAAAATTACGTCCTTTTATCAAGACATTCTCACATAAAATTTTATTTTGTACACGAAAGCAGAATCTCCTGTATGTCTTGAACATAGATTAACCACGGATATTTTTGGCACCATATGGATATAAAAAATATTTAAAATAATACTAAAATGAGAAAGATAATTATATAGTTATCCACGTAAGAGGGCTATTTTTGAAATTATCTTATTTTAATTTAAATTTTGGATCGGATTTGAGGATCGACGTGAGAGAGTGATGTGGGCCCCACCACTCTCTCACGCACGAAGGCACTAATTGGGTTGGGTTAGCGCAAGCGACCCCCGGGAATCGTGTAATGTCCCGAACCTTACGGATCCTTCGTCGTGGGTCCCGGATCTGATTTTTCGGAGTGTCTGGCTCCGTTGGGTCCGAAATTTCGTTTCGAACATCTTTCGTGTCCGGATCGGCACGATCCGGAGTTGTTTTGGAGGCCCGGAGTGCGTCCGCGGCTTTTCCGTGTGTGTTTTCCGATTTCCGTGTACGGGTTTCGGCAAATCCTTCGGAACCTCGTTGCGGGTGAACCGGGCCGTTCACCTAGGTGAGGGTGGTACCGTTACGATCGGTGCGTCGCAGGGATCGAGGAGGTGTATTTTTCTATTTTTCGGGATTTTTCCGATTTTTTAGATTTTCTATAAATACCCCCCTATTTTCCCTTTTCTTTTTCCCCTTTTCTTCTTTTCCTCTTTTTCTTTCCTCCTCCCGTGAGCCACGGCCGACCGTTGCAACCCCCCTTGCCCGTTGGACTTCGCGGCGCCCCTTCCCCTCCGGCGACGGGTGGTGGACCTCGGTGGCGGCGCGGTGACGACGGCGGTGGCGAGAGGATCGTGACGGAGCCCCCATTAGTGCGTGGGAGAGGAGTTCGTGTTCGAGCAAGATTCGGCGATCGGCGGCAATCTGGTGGTTTTTGAGCTTCTTTAAGGTAGGGGGACGGATCCTTGCCCTCTTTACAGCATTCCCCGTGATTTTTAGGCCGTGGAGAGGCCGAGTGGGGCTAAATCCATGCCGGGAGGGTTATTTTCATGCTTGGGATTTGAGCGCCGGATCCATTGATTCGTGGGGGTTTTTGATTGATTTGGGGCTCTGGATGCATGCTAGGATGTCGGGGGGGTGATTCCCCGTTGTTTTCCCTTCACCAGAGGGGGTGAATGGGCGTGGTTTTACGATTTCCGGGCGTATTTCGCGAACCGGGCTCGGCCCGTTGTCACGCTATATTCCAGTGGCGCGTTCTTAATGAACGCGCCGTGTCGTCCGGGCGCGTTCATCGGAAGGGATGACCGCTCTGGCGGTTCGGAACGCGCCAGGGACGGGTAGCGCGATGGCATGATCGCGCTATCCAAGACTAGCACGTTCAGGCGTGAACGTGCTAGCCTTGGGCAGCGCGATCTGGCAGATCACGCTAGCCCATGCTAGCGCATTCTCCAGAGTCGCGCTAGGGGTGCCTAGCGCGACCTTCCCCCTCCCCCGAAACCGTGTTCCTTGGGTAGCTTAGCCTCCGGTTGGGTGAGTTTTGGACCCGGTCATGGCGTGTGGCCCGAGGGTTGCCGTGGGTACCCAGGGAAAGCCACAGGGGCGCCCGGGGGTCCCCAGAGAATCAGTTACCTCGGTGGGGGTGCCGCGTGACTTGAGGGACGGTCAGACCTCATGCGTGTCCCCGGCATCCGTATCTACCGTTTGGTTACCAAGAGTCTGTGTTAGGGTGTTAGTCGGTGGGTTCCGTGAGTCGAGTCCTTACTTTCAGTGACCTGTCCACTAGTAGTAGCTTCCTGCGCACGCGTGTGCGGACCCACCTGGGAGTGGTGGAGAGCGAGACCCAGTGAGAGGCGATTTTTAGGCTGGTTACCGTAGGGCCCCTTGCCTTTGCCACCAGAGTCCGGTGGGGGGGAAAACTAGCTAGAGGACCCGACCTAGAGCAGATGGTCTGTGTGTGCACACGTAGTTGGGGGCTTAGGACACTCGCTGACGAGCGTGACCCCAGCTAGTCCTTGTTGTGGTACTTGTTGTGTGTCTGAGTCTCACGCCTGGTGCGTCGTAGCTAGACACTTGTGACGCGGTGTAAGACGTCAGGGGACGCTTCCAGTCGTTCTTCTAGTGGGTAGTGCTCCCGTTCGCTGGCAGGTGTGGACTCGAGTGTTATTGGACCGTGGTTCCGTAGTACGGTACTGTTAGAGTAGATGGCTTTTCCGTTTATTTACTTTAGCTTGTTGGTTCTACCGTACTCCTGTTAGGTAGGGTTGCCTTCTGCTTCTCGTTTTCCGTGCGTGGTGGGGGTTCGCGGGATCCCTACTGGGCCAATGAAATGAGGCTCACCCCTGCTTTTCAGGTGAGGCGGGGTCTTCGAGAGGCGCGACCGAGTTTCAGCGTGGTTCTTCTAGCCAAGGTTAGTCGCCAGTCTGCCAGAGCCGGGGAATGTCCAATGTAGTTGTACTTTCCTTTCTGTTGACTGTACTTTTATTTAGACATGAGACTCTGTGGACCTTGTAGCAGTTTATTTATTTACATTATTCTGTGCATTTTATTTTGGGTTATTGTGCTATCTCTGCGGTCATTTCAGCTTCTCTTGTACCCCCACACCACTCCTTTCTACCCTTCCGAGTCTTCCGGCTCGTGGGTTGGTGGGCCGAGATTCGAGACGCGCCGGTTCCTTTCCGGTACTCGGATCCTCGGGTCGTCACAGCTGGTATCAGAGCCAGGTTTATCGAGTTGGGCCATTATGCTCCTCACATCATGGCAGATGAGCAGGTGAAGACCGATCAGTTTGTGGGTGGCCTGAGGCTAGAGTTGAGGCATCATCTTCTTGCGTCGGGGTTGACCACTTTGGATGCGGCATGTAAGGCAGCAGCGGCGCTGGAGAGAGACTTGTAGAAGGTTCAAGGGCAGGGCAGGGCAGTGCTAGTCAGGCGCAGGCAGATTTCAGCCAGCCGTCAGGGATGCAGCAGCAGAGTACCGTCCAGCTCTCAGTAGGTGTATCAGTGGCGATGCAGTCTACGGCTCCTGCGCCAAGGTCGTCCTTCAAGTCAAAGCTTAAGAAGCTGCTTAAGGAAGCTGGTTTTGGCAAGAGGCGTCAGGATCGCAAGGAGTCGAAGCACGAGTCGTTGGGCAATGTTCAGCAGCCGGTGGCTTTTCAGCGCCAGGGTTCGATGACTGGTTCGCGGGGCGGTTGTCCTAGGTGCGGTGGTTCTCATACAGGCAGACCGTGTTCAGCGCCCGTGATTTGCTTCAGGTGTGATCAGCCAGGACATATGGCACGTGACTGTCCGCAGAGACCGAGCCAGCCGCATGAGTTTCAGCAGTAGCAGCAGTTTCAGCCCCAGCAGTTGTCATCACAGCCGCAGCAGTACCAGCAGCAGGGACAGTTTCCTCAGTTGTCACGGTCAGCTACCGTAGGGAGGCAGAGATCCCGAGGCAGAGTGACTCACATGACCAGGGCAGAGGCTGAGGCGTCGCATTTGGTGGAAGGTACTCTCTCGATTTTTGGGTCGTGCGGCTTGTGTTTTGTTTGATTCAGGTGCTTCTCATTCGTTCATCTCGGAGGATTTTGCTCAGAGCGTGGAGGACCCAGTGACCGAGGTGTCCTGTGACTTGGAGGTAGAGTTGCCTACCGGTGACTTCATGATCACCCCGTACTGCTTCGAGAAGGTACCTGTGTGGGTGGAAGGGCGGAGTTTGCCGGCTAGACTCTATGCGTTACCGCTTCAGGACTTCGATGTGATTTTAGGCATGGATTGGCTCGAGGCTCATCATGCCTTGGTGGATTGCGGCTCGAAGAAGGTCTACTTCCGACAGCTTCGTGGACCCACCTTCTATTTTCAAGGTATTCGGTCTTCCTCTTCCCGCTTGCTTATTTCGGCTATCCGTGCGCGTCGCTTGCTTGATGCGGGTTGTCAGGGCTTTCTCGCATCCGTGGTTTTGGTGGATCGGCAGTGTCCTGAGGTAGAGGATATTACCGTCGTGTGCGAGTTTCTCGATGTTTTCCCCGAGGAGCTACCAGGGTTGCCACCGCAGCGAGAGATTGATTTTGTGATTGAGGTGGTGCCGGGTACGGCGCCTATGTCGAAGGCCCCTTATCGGATGGCACCTGCTGAGTTGCGAGAGCTGAAGGCGCAGTTGCAGGAGTTGCTGGCCAAGGGGTATATTCGTCCTACTTATTCCCCGTGGGGTGCGCCGGTGTTGTTTGTGAAGAAGAAGGATGGTAGTTTGAGGCTGTGCATCGACTACCGTCAGTTGAACCAGGCGACGGTTAAGAACAAGTATCCGTTGCCTCGGATTGATGACTTGTTCGATCAGCTTCAGTCGGCCTGGGTGTTTTCGAGGATCGATTTGAGATCAGGCTACTATCAGCTGCGGATTTGAGAGTCGGATGTGGAGAAGACAGCGTTTCGGTCGAGGTATGGGCATTATGAGTTCTTGGTGATGCCGTTCGGGCTCACCAATGCCCCCGCAGCGTTCATGGATTTGATGCATAGGGTGTTTTGTCCGTACTTGGACCAGTTCGTGGTCGTGTTTGTGGACGACATCCTTGTGTATTCGCGGTCTGCCGAGGAGCATGTGCAGCATCTGAGAGCAGTGTTGCAGACCTTGCGCGATCACCAGTTGTATGCCAAGCTCAGCAAGTGTGAGTTCTGGCTTCATGAGGTGGACTTTTTGGGGCACGTGATTTCTGGTGATGGTGTTTCCGTGGACCCAGCTAAGGTCGAGGCTGTGATATAGTGGCCAAGGCCGAGTTCTGTCACAGAGATTCGGAGTTTCTTGGGGCTCGCAGGCTATTATCGGCGGTTCATTCAGGATTTTTCTCGTATTGCAGCCCCGATGACCAGGTTTACGCGGAAAGAGGTGCCGTTCGTCTGGACGGAGGAGTGTGAGCGGAGCTTCATGGAGCTAAAGAGGTTGCTTACCACTGCTCCGGTTTTGGTGTTACCATCTGGCTCGGGTGGTTTCGTAGTAAGTACGGATGCTTCCGGGGTAGGTCTCGGTGCTGTGTTGATGCAGCATGAGAGAGTCGTGGCGTATGCGTTGCGGCAGTTGAAGCCACATGAGGTGAACTACCCTACTCATGATCTTGAGTTGGCGGCGGTGATTTTCGCTCTGAAGATCTGGAGGCATTATTTGTACGGTGAGAAGTTTGACCTTTTCACTGACCATCAGAGTTTGAGGTATGTGTTCATGCAGAAGGACCTTAACCTCAGGCAGAGGAGGTGGATGGAGTATATGAAGGATTATGACTTCACTCTGTCTTATCAGCCTGGCAAGATGAATGTCGTGGCTGATGCTCTGAGTAGGAGAGTAACGGTCAGTTGGATGTTGTTGAGGAAATGGAAGCTTTGGGAGCAGGTTCCGGCCATGACTTTTAGGCTCAAGGTCCCGTAGGACCAGGGTTCGGCTGTCCTTGCGAGTCTGACTGCCACGCCCGCGGTGCGTCGACAGGTGACTGAGGCTCAGCGAGCGGACCCCGAGGTACCTCGTATTCTGTCGATGGCCGAGGTGGAGTTTGGTGAGGATGGAGCTGTGAGGTTCAGAGGTAGATTGTACTTGCCGGTTGAGGAGCAGGTACGGCGTACGGTATTGCGCGAGGCTCACGGGAGTCGGTATGCCGTACACCCCGGATCGGCTAAGATGTACTAGAACCTGAAGAGGCAGTTTTGGTGGCCTGGCATGAAGAGAGATGTGGCGGAATTTGTGGCAAGGTGTTTGACCTGTCAGCAGGTGAAGGCTGAGCACCAGCGACCAGGAGGCACACTTCAGCCCTTGGATGTTCCTGCTTGGAAGTGGGACCACGTGACCACTGATTTTGTGGTTGGATTACCGAGGACGTCCAGCAGGGAGGATAGTATCTGGTTGCTAGTGGATAGACTGACGAAGACTGCGCGGTTGCTGTCGGTCAAGGTCAGTTGGAGCGTGCAGCGTTTGGCTCGTCTGTATGTGGAGCGGATTGTTCCGTTGCATGGAGTTCCCATCTCCATTATGTCGGATCGTGACCCCCGTTTCACTTCTGGATTCTGGAGGAACTTCTAGAAGGCTCTAGGCACTGAGTTGGCATTCAACTCGGCCTATCATCCTCAGTCGGATGGTCAGTCTGAGCGGACCATCCAGACTCTAGAGGATATGTTGCGAGCGTGTTGCTTAGAGTGGCAGGGGAGTTGGACCCACCATCTGTCATTGGTGGAGTTTGCCTATAACAACAGCTACCATTCGAGTATCGGTATGGCTCCCTATTGTAGACACGCCATTCCTGACGTCTCCTGAGAAAGTCTCATATTACTATACGACGCCCCGCGATGGCCTACGCATTTCGAATCGCTCGAGTGCTTTCTTTTCCTGAGTCTTCTTCCGCCTTTTTCGGCATCCGGAATCATCTCGTCACGGCATTCGGACGGCATCAACACCAGTCAGACGCATCAAGAGGTTCCGGGACCAAGAAGGGTGTCTGCTGGGCGCCCGCCGACGCCTGATTTAAAGACCCGGGTGTGTCTTAATGGGGGCGTCCAGGCCCCTGGACGCCCCCATCTTTTTAATTTATTTTAACATTTTCTCAAGGCCCAAAAATAAATAAAAATATATATATATTAATGGAGGCGTCCAGGCCCCTGGACGCCTCCATAAAAACTAATAATAATAAATATTTTTAAAATGCCAGTTGGCATAAAAAAATAATAAATAAAAAATATATATTAATGGAGGCGTCCAGGTCCCTGGACGCCTCCATAAAAACAAATAAAAAAAATATAAAAATGCCAGCCCTGGCATAAAAGACAAAAGAAAAATAAAAAAAATAATAAACTTTTGGAGGCGTCCAGGCCCCTGGACGCCTCCATCAACTCACTCACGGGCGCCGGCCACCGAACGACGGTTTGTCGTGTGTGAAAAAAGCCAAATTTAGAGACGTCCAGATGGCTGGACGCGCCCATTTCTGAATCACGAGGCGCCGCTCACAAAACCACGCGTTGTGCCAAACCGCGTGCGGCCGTCGTCGGTTTTCGGTGGACCTGTTAGAGGCGTCCGGGACCCTGGACGCCCCCATAAAAGTATTCTAAAAAAATCAATAAAAATAGAATAAAATATTATTTCGGCCCTGATGGAGGTGTCCAGGGTCCTGGACGCCTCCACCTTCCGGAACTCTATAAATAGAGGCCCACCCCCTCAGTTCTAGGGGAGCTAAGCAGTGATCCGATAGGCTGCCGGAGCCCAGAGGCTACGGAGTCATTTTTCTAACCCGTGGGGTCTTTTGTAGGTGGAGGTTCTGCCGGCTTCTCGGGTGCCCACGCTCGCGAGAGGAAGGTCGTCTTCATCCACCGCGCTTCTACGTCGTCCCCACGCTGCCGGAGCTCCGCCGAATTTCACCACCGGCACATCCAATAAGCCAACTCTTTCCTTTTCTTCGTAGTTCTTTGCATTCATCATCTCGCATCCATCATCTCATTTTCCTCCTACTCGAGTCCGAGAGGGGTTTAAAAGATAACACCAACCAGGTGTGTGTCTTCCCGTTATTTCGTCATTTTTATTGCAAGGATATGAATACTACACATTCATCTTTCTAAGCCACTTGTCATTTGTTTGTCGTTGTTTTGCAAGGGTAGCCGAGGAAAGCCCTCTCCGTCGGCCGGCCGGAAGGAGAGGAAGAAGCAACCCGCCATCTCCCGCTCTTGAGGTAGGCGCGATCACTTTCTTATTTTGGGGTCTTTCGGCCCCTGGCGATCACATCTTTTCATCGAGGCCGCGGCGAGTCACTTCCCCAATGGCCGTTTAAATTTCTGTTCTCATATTCTCTTTATCCTGTTATATTTCGTTCATATCATCGAGGCCGCGGCGAGTCACTTCCCCAATGGCCGTTTAAATTTCTGTTCTCATATTCTCTTTATATCATGTTATATTCTGCTCATATCATCGAGGCCGCGGCGAGTCACTTCCCCAATGGCCGTTTAAATTTCCGTTCTTACATTCTCTCTATATTCTGTTATATTCTGCTCATATCATCGAGGCCGCGGCGAGTCACTTCCCCAATGGCCGTTTAAATTTCCGTTCTTATACTCTCTCTATATTCTGTTATATTCTGCTCATATTATCGAGGCCGCGGCGAGTCACTTCCCCAATGGCCGTTTAAATCTCTGTTCTTATATTCTCTTTTATATTCTGCTATATTCTGCTCATATTCTCGAGGCCGCGGCGAGTCACTTCCCCAATGGCCGTTTCAATTTTTGTTATTTAATTTCTGCACCATTCCCGTCCCCCCGAGGTCGCGGCGAGTCACTTCCCGCTATGGCCGTTTGAACCCCATATCTTGCTATATTATACTTGTCCCGCTCGCCCCGCCGGAGCAATCTCCCGTGGTGGCCCCTTCTCTCTCTTCTCTCATCTCTGTGTTGCAGCAAACAGCAAAACAAACAAAAAGAAGGAGCCCGCGCGCTCTCCGCATCCTCTTCCCCGCACCATCGAACTCCGAACCGCGTGACGTCGCTCACAGATTGGCGATCACGGTGGGACCTCTACTGCTTCCTTTCGGCTACCCTTGCAAGTTCGGCACCGTCCGTGCCTCTCCACCTTCGCGCCCGCGCGCGCCCCCGTTGTGCTCACGGCAGCACCGTCAGTTTTGATTGGTTCTTTGTTTATTATATGTCTGTTATTTCTGTTGTTTTCCCACTCCATATATCTGTCAGCATTCCATTGCATACATCCATTCCTCTTTTCTATCCTTTTTTTCATTTTTTGAGGATCACCCTTTCCCGGTGAAGGAAGGACTCTCCGTTTGAGAATTCCTCTCAACGGACTAGAATCTCCTACACTGGGACCTCCGTAAGTCCCCGACATCGAAGAATCTCCTCTTCGTTCACTGGGCTGGTTGTACCATTGAAGTTCCCCGGAGTTAGTCATTTCATTCGTGGTGAGACGAGAGACCCTAGCTGACACGGCGGTGAAACAAATTGGAATTAGGGTCCTTCCTATTTTGTGTGAACTTCTGATCTGGTTAAAAACACAAAAAAATTATCAAAATCAAAACAAAAAAAAGGGACGTAAAGCATTCACTTGTATGTTAATCCATGCTAATTGTTTGCTCGTGTATGTTATTACGCTCTCAAAAAACATGATGGATGGCTGAATATAATTACAATTGTTTCGAGGCCGACGCCTTCCGTTATGGGTCTCAAATGTGTGACCCAGGTCACGACTCTTATGGGGTCTACAACTCAGACTGGGGCTATCATCCTGACCCACAGGTTCATCCCATGGACGTTGGCCCGTCCTATAAGTCCTCATATGGAATACAGGCCACTGTTAGTGGAGCTTCCCCCTCCACTAGTGTTCCCTATGCCTGGGATTTCATGGCTTCTCATGTCGACTCTCTCAGCTCTCAACTTGGAGCCTTACAGGCTGTTATTGAGAGGAAATTTCTTCCTCCTTCCCCTCCTCAAGCCAACCCCCTTCACACTTTCATGAATAACATCACTAAAATGGAGAAGGATTGGAAGGAGAGAAGAGATGAGTATGGCATTGAGAATATGAGTGAGCAAGAAGTTCTCCCAAGTTTTAACGATCAAGTGGACGCCGTCTGCCCACCATCCATTCATCACACTAATCCATACGGCTCTCCGCCTCCACATCCACATCTATATACGCAAATTCCTCCATGTCAATATACGTCACCTCATCTCATCAACACGCCTCCACCACGGCGTCCATTTGAACTTGATGATCATAAAGAATTGGAAATGGCACATGATGAAATTTATGAAGATTTTGAATATACACCTACTCCGAGTTTTCTTCGTTTCCCTCTTCCACTGCTCCCACAAGAACCCCCTGCTCAGGATGAAGCCACTAGTTCTACCCCTGCTTATGAGTCATCATGGTGTTACGATGACGGGTTTACACCCCAACAACCCGCATCAATGCACCATGAATCACCTTCTACCCTTAACCCCCCACGTATCACCAAAATCCGACGTTTCCTACGTACCAAGCCTTCTACTGTCACCCCTTCAATTGTACAAATAACCCCCACACCATTGGCTTCCACTGAGCATTCCACTAACTCTTGTTCCCAACCGAGTAATCCTCCATCGTCTCCACCTAAAACCTCCACTAGCCTTGTAACCCCGAATCCAACCATTCCTATTCCTCCACTCCCCTTACCTAAACCCGTGATTAACCCTGAACCGGGCCCATTGATTGTTGCACACGAGCCAACCTCGTCTCCTCTCGAGAACAAGGAGAAGCCCGTCGTGTCTCAACCTCCACTTGCCCTTCCTATAGCCCCCATCATTGAATCTCCATTACCCGTTGAGCCTGTTGTCTCAATCTCGCCCCCTTCCACCACCTCTCGGAGTGGGTGTCTTTCTACAAATACATGTGCCAAAGATGATGATCAAGAATCGGACAAGAAGAATTTGGCCACGGCAATGCCATTCAAGATCCAAGATTTAATTTGCCGAATGCCGATTCGGGTTCTTGTGCCGGTCACCTTTGAGAATGCCGAATTTCCATCTGCACCAATGCCCATCAAGAAGGACCCTCAGGAATTGGTGCTGACCAAATCAGGGGCCAAAATAACTACGATCACGTTACTCATTGGCCAACATGCTTTCAAGGCTCTTATTACCCCTTGTTCGGTCATAGTCCAACTGACTAATCAAGAGAGGAGTTTCTCCTCCAGCATGGTGATGACACATTCCACTACAAAGGGGATGATGAACTCTGTACTCGAGGGCGAGTCAGGGCAGTTCTTGCTGGAAGCTTTTAACATCATGTCTACTCACCACCAACTTCCATGCAAGAGGCGAACGCCTATGTTACCCAGCATGATCACGTGTGATATTCCAACAGCCTTGAGCGGTGCCCCAAAAATGAAGCTCCTTATGCCAAGCATCCAACTTCCAATGATAGACACCGTTCATCTATCACGGGAGTTTTTTCCAAGGGAGCCATTTCATGTCAAGATCCCTACTTCACGAGCGGAGCTCTTAAATCTTTGTTTTGATATTTTGCCAAGAGAGTTACCGTTCATGTACGAATGTCCAAAGGGCCTTATTAGAAGTCCGTCAAATGAGAGCCTGTGGGCCCGGACCGTACTAATGGACCCGGTTGGTCAGAGAAAGAAGAGGCCTTCTGCCTGGGCACATCATTGGGATCAGCCTGCAAACCCAGGCGGCCGAGAACTCGTGTTGAAGGTTGAAGGGCCGCACTATGAGAGAGTATTTACCAAGAAGAGGGAAAAGCATAAAGTGAAGCTTAAGGACAATAAATCCCTTGTTGAAGGAGCCCACATCAGTTCATCCACTTCCTATCCCGGTCCATCACTGCTCATGCTGCTATTCAACTTCTTTTTATGGGCAGTCCATTGGTTAAGGAGACGCCTCCCGTCATCTAAATCTAAGTCATCAAGCTCCTCTGCTCTAGGGTCCCTGAACCCTCACATTCCTCGTTGTCCGGAGCTTCCGGATCCCTACATTCATCCCTGTCCGGAACCTCCGGACCCCTCCCTATTTAATTCCATGTCTTTATCCATCTCTCACCCCCATCCGGAACCTCCAGATTTCTTATCTTACTCTCCATCTCTCTCAGGGCATCGCGCCCCTCCTTCCCATATCCATCCGAAACCTCCGGATATCTTGTCTTATTCTCCATCTCTCTCAGGGCATCGCGCCCTTCCTTCCCATATCCATCCGAAACCTCCGGATATCTTGTCTTATTCTCCATCTCTCTCAGGGCATCGCGCCCTTCCTTTCCATACCCATCCGGAACCTCCGGGCCTCTCCTTCTTTCGATTTATCATTTTGTTCTTCCAAGTCATCGCGTCCTTCGTTCTTTTCACCCCTTTGAATTGCCTTTTTACATACTTCCCAGGGCATCGGGTCCCTCATGATCTTCTTCCTCCGGAACCTCCAGATTCATTTCCCCATGATTCTCCTCCTTTACGTCCGGACCCTTCGGGTCCGCCTCTCTCGATTCATCAATTTCTGATTCCTCCCGATCCCGCTCCCGGGTTCGACCCGGTTCCTTCCACATTAACTTCCTCGGGCACCTTCCCGTTCTCACACTGTTTCCGAGGCTTTAGTCCTCACTAATTTCTTTGATTTCTTCTCATCCTGTAAATTCTTCTAGGTATCTTTCACCTAAATCTTGTTTTATCCCCCACTTATTTAAAATAAACCGCCCTAGTTGGAGGATTGTTGTATAGGAGGAGCCTTACTGGTATTTTGTTAAGATGTCTTGGTGACGATGAGGTCTGGAAATGTGTAGAGGAGACGCACTCGGGTGTGTGCGGTGGCCACGTGAATAGTCAGATACTCGCCAAGAAGATCATTCGCCAAGGCTTTTACTGGTCCACTATGGAAGAGGATTGTGCTGTCTATGTCCGTAGGTGTGTCAAGTGTCAACTTCACGCCGATAAAATCCATTCACCATCTTCCTCACTTCATCCAATATCCTCCCCATGGCCTTTCTCCATGTGGGCATTCGACATCATTGGTCCCCTAGGTGATCCCAATTCCCTCACCAAGCAGAAATCTTTCATCCTTACTGCGACGGAATACATCACCAAATGGGCCGAAGCCGAAGCTTACGCGGAAATCAAGGCGTCAACAGTCTGCAAGTTCATCATGAAGAACATCCTCGCCAGATTCGGCGTCCCAAGCACGATCGTCACCGACAATGGGCCACAATTCATTTCTCAGGACCTACAGGACCTCTGCAAAAGGTACGCAATTGCATTGCATCATTCATCGCCTTATTACCCACAAGGTAACGGCCAAGCGGAGGCCACCAATAAAACATTGCTCAAAATCATCAAAAAAACCTGCGAGTCTAGTAAGTTTTCAGACTGGCCAGAAAAGCTTATCGAAGCTCTATGGGCCTATCGCACTTCAATCCGTACCCCCACCGGGCAGACTCCATTTGCCCTTACTTATGGTATGGAAGCGGTAGTCCCGTACGAGACTCTGATCCCTTCTCTCAGGGTACAATTGGACGAGGAATTTCCCCTCGACGATCGTCGTAATTCACTCCTCGCCCAGTTGGAACTCTTGGATGAGAAGCGGCTGGCCGCCGCCGAACACGCGCGTGTGTATCAAAATAGACTCGCTCGCTTTTACCAAAAGAAAGTCGTTGAGAGAAAATTCAAAGTCGGTGAGATGGTCGTAAAAAGAATTTTTGTCAAACCTGGAGGGCCGCGTTCTAAGCTCCAACCCAATTGGGAAGGACCATTTGTAATTCAAGCCGTGTACCCTGGCAACGCCTACAAGCTAGTCAACGCCGAAGGGACCGAGTTATCCCACCCTTGGAATGGGCTTTATCTTAAGAAATACTACCCTTAGCACAAAACAAAAAAAATGATGATGAAAAGATAAAAAACATCAAAAACAAGGAAATATTGAAAACCACTAAAAATATGAAAATTCAAAATGCCGATGCCTGGCAGGCACCATGTAGTTAAGTCCCTGCATCTAACCTTCATGTTAGGATAGGGCCCATTAAGGCTTGGTAGGCACCGGGTCTTGGTTTGCCAGAACCGTGGAGATCCCTGTCCGGCCACGTCGGCCTATGCTCGCTCGAAGGAAGCTAACATGTGTTCACTTATGTATTTTATTCAAAAAAGTTGGTAGCATCACCTACGGTAGGGCCACACCTAGAAGATCTCCGGAAGCTGTAATCTTTATTCTTTTCTCTTCGACCAAATGAGACAGTCGGCGCCCTTAAAACGCTGAGCATGAGAAACCGAAACTCAAACCCCAAAGGCAAGAGTAGGACCCATTTCCTCGAGCATCGATCAGAGCACGAGAAGAGGGCAGTGTCCCCGCAGGCATACGAAGAGGGAGCCCACCAACGTCAAACGACTATATCTCCCTCACAGAAAGAAATACAAAATCAAAATCAAGAGAAAAGCCTGGTCGTGACCGTGCCTGGTACGATAAACGGAACCCCTCAAAGCAAAAGTCTGAATCCACAAAGGGGGGCCGTGGAATGTAAATGCTCGAGATTTGGTCCGAAGTTGTCCGAAAGGAAAGAGTTAATGGGCCCTTATTCGCTCGCCGGGTTAACGGCTTTGCCGGTCCTCTCAGGAGGTTTATCCCCTACGCTCTTCCTTCTCCCTCTAAAGATGAAGGTTCGATGGAGTTTCTGAAAGGTGAAAACTGCCCAGGGTCTGCGACCTTATTTTAATATACACATTTTGGTTACCTACTTTGAAAAGCAAAAGCTATCGCTGCGAAGGAGTCTCTGTGTTTCTGGCTGGTCAAGACCCCTGTTTACCACCTTGATGTTTTCTTGTTTAACCTCGGGCTTAGGCCAATGCAAGCGCGTCACCTATGGGTGCGACGGCGTCTGATTCCGGGTCAGCGTCGCGCGGTTGGTCGTTAGGGTTCCAGGGTGTTCCATCTTATACCATCTAGAGTTGTGAGGAAACAGACCCGGGTCGGGCAAATCATCTACCTCAAACACCTTTTGGGTGAATCCCTGTGGTCGGAAGCAACTGGGAGCCTAAGCATGGCATGACGGTATTGTCATCAGGGTAAGTCTTAGCCGGCGGGATCGTCATTCGAGGGGTCTAGAGGCCCAAATCAACCTAGATGTGCACTTAGATACCTGGGAGGTTAGTAAGAAACCCCTGTCTCACGTAGGTTAGGTGCCATTTGGGTGCTTGCCGGGCGTTAGCAATAAAAAAAATTGAAATGATAAAAGCAAAAAAAATGGAAAAGAGAAATGTACATATTTGCAAACAAAAAAAATCTTTTTATGATAAACAAAAAAAATGTCAAATATAAAAAAGAAAACAAATCAATTTTGCATGATTACATTTGCGTGCAGCATCTCACTTTTAATATCGCTTGCATTCGTGTGCTTGCCTGTCGCATTTATCATCACCGCATCTTTCCCTTGCCTTCGTTAAATAAAGGCTTGGCCCCTTGACCAGTTATCAAGGACAGTCACAGTGACCATTTGCTTATTGAGCAAGGGGCCAAGTCAGAACAGAAATTCTGATTTGTTTGTTTCAGTGATATGTGCAGGGATTCAGGTAACTGAAGCAAAGGTGAAAAACAAACAAACCGAACCTTGTGTTTTATTCCAAAAACCAAAAAAATTACATCAAGTTCCGCCCTCTCTCTCTGCATTACTCGTCCCACTACTCTCCGGGCAAAACACTCTCAAAGGTGCTACCCAACTACGAAAAGCGGTACTCCTGCCGCTCTGTACTCCTCTTCCTATTCCCACATCCCGGCGTTGATCCGCGGAAGCAGCAGAGAAGCTACCAACACGAAAGCCACGCTCTCGTGCTCTTCGGTAGCGCTCCTCACCTTCTCTCAGCCACTGTTCAGCAAGACCAAGGCTGATTCGGAGTTCGAATAGTTGGGCCTCCATGGCCCTTCGCTCCTCCCTTTCAGCCAAACTGTTGGCTCTTTCTCTCTCTGCGTTTCTTTCCCTCTCTGCCCGTTCTCTCTCACGGTCTTCCCTCTCTAACTGGAGAGTGATCCTCAGTTCCATAGCATCCCTGGATGAGTCGTCATCAGGATGACGCCGCAGTTCCCTCTCCAGTTCTGCTATCCTAGCCTCCTTATGCGCAGCTTGGGCAAGCGCTTCTTCCGTCTCCTTTTCCTGCCGAGTGTACCATCTCAGATACGCGATAAGGCGTAAACAAAGAGAACTCAACGCTGAAACTTTTACCTGTATACGGAGCATTCCTTCTGCCTCCGCAGCACGCTGCGTGGCGTGAGCAAGTTGCTCATGAAGCGAGTCAAGTTCTGAGGTGGGAATCCACAAGCTGGAAGAGGCACCACCTACTCCCATCGCTGGGGAGGCTGCGCCAATCTGGGCATGCTGCGACCATGTGAATTAGCAGCCAACATCTGGAATCTGGGGTTTTAACTAGGAACGTACTGTACACCTACCAAGGCGCTCGTAGCTCCGCGGGCATCGCCCAACTGTTGTTCCATCTCTGCCAAGCGAGTTCGTAAATTCGCTATCATGGCATCTCGGACATCCTGCAGCCTTACAAGTCAGCATTTTTACCAAAAAAACCAAGAAAAGGAGAAAGAAGAGAAGAGAAAAGGGGAAACCTACCTCCACAAGTCCCCGGGGTTGGAACCGTTCTGCGTACTTTGTCCTATATAGACGCAAATAGTCTTCGCTGTCCCGCGCCTGCGATTCTACAATCGTGCCACCCCGTTGCCAGTCTTCGTACTGTTCAGGGAACCGCACGCGCCAGTCAATGCAGGTCGCCGGTCCTCGCGTCTTTCTCCCGACACGAGGTGGCGCGGCCGTATCCACCCATTCCTGAGCCAGTCCTAAGGTTCTCATAACCAATCGTAGCCGGAGCGGCTCGATTTCATTCAGGCAGTGCATCCACAGTTCACGTCCGAACCGGGCACGACTTGCTAGAACCCACGGCTGGTCGGCATCGACCATGTCTGAGTAGGGTCTCCAGTTTACCATCGCTGCAGGGAACTCCTGTAGCTCTCGCCTCAGCACCATCAGTTGGTAGGTTAGGGGTGCCGCACTCATGATGGGTTCCCACCGCCTGGCTAGCGGCACCATCGCAGGTCGCCAATGTCGAGCTCTCCCCATGGGGAGGTAATAATAGCTCCATAACTGCTCGGCGCAGGTCATCAGTACCATGCAAAAACATAAAAAAAAAAATATATATACAAAACAAGCAAAACCAAAAAAATACCTGGATGAATGGTGTGAAGCCACTCACAGTCATCTCACGATCCGTTTCTTGGAATAGGCCTGCAAACAAGTGTGCCAGCATGGCGGCTCCCCAGGCATAATACCCTACTCTTTCAAGGTCTGACAGCAGCTCCAGGAAGCAACATTGGATACCATCCCCTTTCGAGCTCAGTACCAATCTCCCCAAAAGGAAGAGGAGAAATCTCCTCAAATCTATGTTACATCTTTCCCAGTTGCCGAAATCTGTGCAATACACGGCGCGGCATCCTATTTCTATCCTTTCCATGAACTCTTCTGAGGATTCGTCGTCCCGCCGACGAGTGTCGGTGAGCCCTAATGCATCCATGAGGGACGCCCTAGCTACCGACCTGTTTTTCCGACCATCCAGGTCCAGACCCAGTAACTTCTGGGCACCTTCTCTGTAGTCCGCGTAAGTGACTCCGGTCACTGCCTCGCCCTCTACCTTCAGGCTTGTGATCCGGACCACATCCTCCAAGCTGGGCACCATGTGCCCCCAGGGCATCAGGAATGCCCGGCTCACTGGGTCCCATCTCTCACACAAGGCTTGGATCAGAACCAGGTCGGGCTTGATCGGCTCGATCCGAAGAAGGTACCAAATCCCATCACGTCTAGCCTCGCCTTCTGAAAATCTGGGAGGCCCCTGTACGCTGCTACTACCAACTCCCATAAGATTTGTGATTTCATCACAACCTACGCATACAAGGAATGGGGGTGAGGTTTGGTCAGAAGAAAGGAAGAAAGAATGAGAAAAGGGCAAGAAAACTTGGCTTACGAGTTGTGATTGGGCCCTTTCGCTGAAGTGCCCTTCAAGGTCTGAAAGCCTCCTGGAACTACTACCACTGGACCTGCTTCTCTTCGAGGAATGGGAAGATTCGCCCTCCATCCAACTCTCAGAATTTTGAACTCCTCCTCTCCCGTAAGAACTTGTGCTCCTCGAGTTATTCCTCGATATACCTGGGAAGATAAAAGGGACAAGAATTTATAGAAATGGAAGGAGTGCGGGCCAAGATTACCTCCATCACCTGTCGATGGTAGCCCTCGCAATAAGACACCGGCCAAGCGGCCCCATGTGTCGCTTCACCGCTCGCACAGGGTGATTGACTGGACGAAGAATAGGACGAATAGCTCCTATGTTGTCTAGGGATACCCTATCATGTTTTGGAGGACGCCCGCAAAATTTGGCACAACATCCGGGAAAAGGAACTAGGGCCGTCAGTTTTGACTTCGACGGCAGATTCCCGTGGAAAATGGTCACAATAAGACGTGATTCTCCGCTCGAGGCGGAGTCTCGACAGATCCGTCACATGGGAACAGTGCAAAGGAGAAGAAGTGTAGGGAAGAAGGAACGCACAAGAGGACAAACAAGCATCAGAAAATCAAATCACTCCATTCATAATTCTACATAAGTTGTCAAAAACATCATAAACATAAAGAGGTGACGGGTCCACTAGCCCGCCAATCCTCACCATCACTCATCTCTCCGGGCACTCTCCTCCTCTCCCCCGAGGTGAGGGTCCCTCAGAAGCCTCCAGGATCCCCGTGCAGTAGCACCTGCCTCGCCTCTGGGCGCCTGCTCCGCAGCAGTGACTCGCTGCTCCTCCCCTGGCGTGGCGAAGAAGCCACTGGCGGCAAAGCGACCGGACTGGCGGAGTCGCTCCCCGAACTCTCGCGCTCTCTCGTAGCGCGTCTCCATCCCTCCTAGCCTCTGCACGACGGCCTGAAGGCCCAGCTGGAGCTCCCTCACTTGGGCCTCCAAGGCCCTCCTCTCGGTCAGATCCCGTTGTCGCTCGGACCTTCTCTCGGCTTTCTCTCTCTCTGCCTCTCTCCTCATCATCTGCAGAAGAACCCTTAACTCCAGGATGTCTGGAGAAGGTCTCTCCTCACCGCGATGCCGCAGCTCCGCTACAGTCGCCACCCAGGCGTCACGCTCCTCTTCCGCCCGGGTCGCACGGGCCACCGCACCGGCAAGTTGCTCCCGGAGGGAAGCAATCTCGAGAAAAGGGGCCGAGGAGCTAGAAGATCCGCCAGCCGCTCCCACCGTCGCTGTCTGCTGGGCACGCTGGAACAAAATAAACAACGGCCGTCAGTGAAACTCCAAAATCTGAAGTTAAAAGGGCGGCACGTAACTTACCAGGAGCGACAGCTCATGTTGAGCGACGGCCAGTTGCCGCCTAGTCTCTGACAGCTGGGCGCGCGAGCCGCCGATGCCACGCGTGTCCCCAGCTTGGGGAAGCCCCGCGTAACTCTCTCTCTGCCGCCGCAGGAAGTCGGCACTGTCCTGCACCAGTACACCCCCTTGCTGTCCAGGGAGACGTACGGGCCAGTCCTCGAGCCTCGCCTTGCCGCGACTCTCCTTCCTGACGCGGCTCGGCTCGTCCGCACTCGCCCACTCATCGGCCAGGCCCAGGGTCCTTGCCATGTCCTGCACCAAGAAAGGGGTCCCATATCAGTCAAAAGGAACGCGTCCCCTGTCTAGGACGCGTCCATCATTTGAGTGCAACACTCGCCGAACCCTTTCTCCTCGCCCGACTCGCTTCAAAACCCAAAATGAATTAAAAGAGGAAGAGATCGGAGGACCTACCGGACCGTGTTCACCTCCTCCCACGCCCTCGGGCCCCTCGGGTCCCTCGGGGGCCCGAAGCGGCCCTTCCTCCTCCATGGACGCCGTTCCGTGCTCGGGCGCGTCCCTCCTTGGGCGAGGATTTCCTCGTCCCTCTCCACCTTCACCACGGTCGGGCCCACCGAACTCCATCGATCAAAAGAGGAGGAAGACGAAAAAGGGGCAAGCGAGTTTCGGCGGAAGGCGGGCTCGTTTGCGGGTAAGGCACGGGAGAAGAAAGGCCACCCGACGCTTTAAATTTGAATTCAAGGACTAAGACGCGTCCTCGCGCCTGGACGCCCCCAAAAGGAGGAGAAAGCAAACAGAATCCCCCCGTGCAAAGCGTAGTTCCCTGCTGTTTAGGGCAAGGTCTCGTGAAGCGTGTCTCGAAACAACTTGGTGTAAGAGAAGAAGTGTAGGAAGGGAAGATCGCTACAGGACAGAACGTGTCACATCAGTGGTCATTGTCAAGATTTTGTCTGGATCTCCTTTGAACTGTGGTGCGATTCTGCTACCTTTTGATGTTGCTAACCTTTGCTGGCCTGTGCAGGTTTTACTAACGGACGTCTTTGTCCTATCTCCTGTCCCACCTTTCATTGGTTGGTCCCACCATGTCATGCATCATAGTATACGATACCTACGCTACTAGAACATGTCAAGGACCTTGCGACCCGAACAAATCTGGGATTTGAGTTCCCCTTCAACAAAAACAGTGATGATCCCGGAAGAATTTGGGTTGTACGGATAGGCCGTTAACTTGTGGTAGCATGGGGACGACGGTTCCATTCAGTGAGTTGGTGCGCGGATAAACGGGCCCCAGCCCAGTATCAGCTCACCGGGTCGGTATCCTGACCCGTTCTTCACAAGTTGACAATATTATCCTTGGCTATTTTCTATTTTTGTTTGTTTTAAATTTTTCTTTAAACCCAGCATGCATTCATATAGGACTTTGATTTATTGCGGAAGATCATTCAAGCGATTCGATTGTGAAAGCCGTTGTGTTTCAATTCCTACAAATATGAGATATTCCACTCTGAATGAAATACTGAGTTTCTTTGAGACAGCCCTACGCTGCTCTTCCAAAGGAGACCCTTGTTTGGACAGACCCTCAGATATTCCTTTACCTTTTGACCCACCTTGGCCGCAGCACTTCCACATTGGCTGGTAACCGCTCCCCAAAGGTGAAACCTCCGGTTTATGACCCAGGTACTTCCACACCGAGAAGTTGGTCTTCTTTTGTTTCGTGCCTGAGTGCACATCTCACCCTCCCTTATTTGATCTCCGTCCAAGCAATCGTCAATATTTGAAAGACCTCCTTCAAGGTCGCCTCATTGAAACTTCAGGAAAGATTCCAAACAGTAACGTCACAAGCGTGTCTCATCACACCTTGGCATCAACTTATCAGTCCGCTCCCACTCCATTTCACTCCACTTCGATACCATTCCACTACGTATCGCTCCCTTGCAAAGCAGACGCCAAGGCGGGGCAGCTGTAGACACGCCATTCCTGACGTCTCCTGAGAAAGTCTCATATTACTATACGACGCCCCGCGATGGCCTACGCATTTCGAATCGCTCGAGTGCTTCCTTTTCCTGAGTCTTCTTCCGCCTTTTTCGGCATCCGGAATCATCTCGTCACGGCATTCGGACGGCATCAACACCAGTCAGACGCATCAAGAGGTTCCGGAATCAAGAAGGGGGTCTGCCGGGCGGCCGACGACGCCTGATTTGAGGACCCGGGTGGGTCTTCATGGGGGCGTCCAGGCCCCTGGACGCCTCCATATTTTTAATTTATTTTATTATTTTATTATTTTTTTTCAGGGCCCAAACATAAATAAAAATAAATATATATTAATGGAGGCGTCCAGGACCCTGGACGCCTCCATAAAAACTAATAATAATAAATATTTATAAAATGCCAGTTGGCACAAAAAAATAATAAATAAAAAAATATATATTAATGGAGGCGTCCAGGTCCCTGGACGCCTCCATAAAAACAAATAAAAAAATTAAAATGCCAGCCCTTGTATAAAAGACAAAAGAAAAATAAAAAAATAATAATAAACTTTTGGAGGCGTCCAGGCTTCTGGACGCCTCCATCAACTCACTCACGGGCGCCGGCCACCGAACGACGGTTTGTCGTGTGTGAAAAAAGCCAAATTTAGAGACGTCCAGCTGACTGGACGCGCCCATTTCTGAATCACGAGGCGCCGCTCACAAAACCACGCGTTGTGCCAAACCGCGTGCGGCCGTCGTCGGTTTTCGGTGGACCTGTTAGAGGCGTCCGGGACCCTGGACGCCCCCATAAAAGTATTCTAAAAAAATCAATAAAAATAGAATAAAATATTATTTCGGCCCTGATGGAGGTGTCCAGGGTCCTGGACGCCTCCACCTTCCGGAGCTCTATAAATAGAGGCCCACCCCCTCAGTTCTAGGGAGCTAAGCAGTGATCCGATAGGCTGCCGGAGCCCAGAGGCTACGGAGTCATTTTTCTAACCCGTGGGGTCTTTTGTAGGTGGAGGTTCTGCCGGCTTCTCGGGTGCCCACGCTCGCGAGAGGAAGGTCGTCTTCATCCACCGCGCTTCTACGTCGTCCCCACGCTGCCGGAGCTCCGCCGAATTTCACCACCGGCACATCCAATAAGCCAACTCTTTCCTTTTCTTCGTAGTTCTTTGCATTCATCATCTCGCATCCATCATCTCATTTTCCTCCTACTCGAGTCCGAGAGGGGTTTAAAAGATAACACCAACCAGGTGTGTGTCTTCCCGTTATTTCGTCATTTTTATTGCAAGGATATGAATACTACACATTCATCTTTCTAAGCCACTTGTCATTTGTTTGTCGTTGTTTTGCAAGGGTAGCCGAGGAAAGCCCTCTCCGTCGGCCGGCCGGAAGGAGAGGAAGAAGCAACCCGCCATCTCCCGCTCTTGAGGTAGGCGCGATCACTTTCTTATTTTGGGGTCTTTCGGCCCCTGGCGATCACATCTTTTCATCGAGGCCGCGGCGAGTCACTTCCCCAATGGCCGTTTAAATTTCTGTTCTCATATTCTCTTTATATCATGTTATATTTCGTTTATATCATCGAGGCCGCGGCGAGTCACTTCCCCAATGGCCGTTTAAATTTCTGTTCTCATATTCTCTTTATATCCTGTTATATTCTGCTCATATCATCGAGGCCGCGGCGAGTCACTTCCCCAATGGCCGTTTAAATTTCCGTTCTTACATTCTCTCTATATTCTGTTATATTCTGCTCATATCATCGAGGCCGCGGCGAG
The DNA here is from genome assembly GCA_022559845.1 of Amorphophallus konjac. Taxonomy (NCBI): domain Eukaryota; kingdom Viridiplantae; phylum Streptophyta; class Magnoliopsida; order Alismatales; family Araceae; genus Amorphophallus; species Amorphophallus konjac. Next base: position 258,067 of record JAHNEJ010001305.1, read on the forward strand.
TCACTTCCCCAATGGCCGTTTAAATTTCCGTTCTTATACTCTCTCTATATTCTGTTATATTCTGCTCATATTCTCGAGGCCGCGGCGAGTCACTTCCCCAATGGCCGTTTAAATCTCTGTTCTTATATTCTCTTTTATATTCTGCTATATTCTGCTCATATTCTCGAGGCCGCGGCGAGTCACTTCCCCAATGGCCGTTTCAATTTTTGTTATTTAATTTCTGCACCATTCCCGTCCCCCCGAGGTCGCGGCGAGTCACTTCCCGCTATGGCCGTTTGAACCCCATATCTTGCTATATTATACTTGTCCCGCTCGCCCCGCCGGAGCAATCTCCCGTGGTGGCCCCTTCTCTCTCTTCTCTCATCTCTGTGTTGCAGCAAACAACAAAACAAACAAAAAAGAAGGAGCCCGCGCGCTCTCCGCTTCTTCCTCTTCCCCGCACCATCGAACTCC